>JAAGKR010006561.1:0-36792 GCA_011419295.1 Clarias macrocephalus
CAACCAGACGTGTTCAGTGAGTAAGCAAAGCCCAGTACAGAAGTATTCTAAGAAAATCACATTAGGTAATACCAGCAGTTTGCCACAGGCTGTGTTCTATGGCCAAAGTGTTCGCCGCTTGGCTTTGAACAGAAAGAAATCTTACTCTCTCGTCCCTGTTGAGGGGAAGTCTCTTGTACGTCCTCCCTTTCAACGCCGGGCATCTGAACCTGGAGAGACTTGTGTGGGACTGGATAGGGAGACAGCAAGGAGTCTGGAGCATATCCACAGGCAGGCCGTAGGAAGACAAGACACATATTCTATCAACCAGCCTCATGGACCAAATGTGTCTGACGTGGAGCAAGATAAGTATAGTAAACCCGAGTTTGGCTTGTCACCTGCTGCCACAAAGGCTGTGAGGAACTACTTCTTTTGGCAAGGAGGTGAAGATACCCAGACTAATCTAAAGAAGAGTCAGGAAGTGGCACTGGCTGTTGTCCATGGCAAGCGGGAATGGAGAAGGAGGTGCAGCGACACTCAGCTAGAAGACTTTGAAAAAATGCTTTTTTCAGAGGAGTCTTATGTCTAAGTTCCTGGGTTCTAATGCAGTATTTCCCAAATTTGGTTCAGCTATAGCTATCCCTGGTCTAAACACCTGATTAACTATATTTCTTTAATGGTAAATATATTTTATATGTTAGATAATTAGGAAGAAATATAAACTGTGCAGGGTATTTTAGAACTAGATTAAGATGACTCAGCCCTAAATACTCCTCCAGAACAATTGCTGCCTTTGATAAAGATGGGTATAAAAGATCATAAACAGTCATCCATGACTTCCTGTTTCATTGAGGTATAAACATGAGGTGATAATGGGGGCCAAATGCAAAATGAAATTAGACAATAGTGTGTTAGTTGGTCTTCATAAAACAGGCAACGGCTATTAAAATGGCTGCATGCCCGAAATGTCCACGTTAGAGCGATGATTAGATTTAATGAACCTGGCTGGAAGAGATTGCATGGATGTTTTGCCCTAAGCAGAGTGAGGTTAGAGATCCAAAAATGGATCACAGTTGGAGATTTGCAGGAGACAGCTGTATTTTGGAGTCACCAAGTCTCCAAATCTACAATTAGACACCACCTCCATGCCAACTAACCATTGGGAAGGCATGCCAAAAGAAAAACTTTTCTTTCATCTGACCACAAAAGTAAGTGCCTGGAGTTTTCTGGATGTTGCATTGGAACGCTGATTGAAACTGTTTTTGATCCTGATACATCATCATGAAGTACCAGGAGACTGTAAATGAAAATCTGACTGCTTTTCCCAGAAATGGGAATGACCTTTTATTACCCATATTTAAAGGCTGCCAATAATTCTGGTCTAACTGTCTAATTAGGGATTTAAATGAATATGAAAATTAATTTTAGTGAATATGGCATGTTGTGCATGCTTACTTTTTTTTTGGTCATTTAGTAAATTCAATTTTTCACATTATTTTAAAGTTTTAATGGGGCTTAGTGAGAAGCAAAGCAACTGTAATTGTGTGCTGTGCTTTATTTATTTTTTGATTATTATAATATTAAATTCAAGAAATACAGTGAAGTGCAATGACAAAAGATTTATGTTATCTTATTATCTTACCAGTTAACTAACTTTTAATTTAAAAGTTGTGGTAAGGAGACAGTAGATTGTGTAAAGACGGACAATAGAATAATCTACTTGGGGGAAAGACTTTAACTGATACTATGTTAAGTTCTTTAAATGGAATTATTAAATCAGTTAATTAGGTTAGATTACAATCAGCTCAGTCATTTTGATTTTATGTACTTAAAAAGTATTCAAATCTTTATCATTAGACTGAATATTAATAATATTAAAAATAAGTTATATGCTTGCTTCTGCAAAGCACAAATCCTTGTAAACGAATCCAATGCAGATACGTAATTTGTTGTGAATAATGTGTAAGAAATGTTACTTCTTGGCCACATAAATGTTGACACCTGAGCTTCTGCTTTGGTAGGTGTAAATAATCGGTATAAATTGTATTGCTTTTTATTTTGTGTTGATGAGAATTCTTGCTTATTTAAGATTTATGATGAAGACAGTTTACTCTTGTGTCAGCTTCTTTATATGAATTTGCTCCTGGATAGGTTTTCTTTCACATATAAATTTCTATTTATGTGCAGTAAGAGAAAAGCACATCTGGAAGTCATGTTTCTATGCTGTAGACACAATGTATATTTTTAAGAATCTATGTAATTAGGTATATTATCTTTTCTATTAAGACATATATTCAGATACACTGCCTGGCAAAAAAAAAAAAAAGTCACTCACTCTAATATTTCCTTTGATTACGCTGAACAATATGGTGGCCAGTTCATGCTTAAAAATTATTCATGTTCCCTTTGTGCCTTTAGGGAAGAAAATCTCATCTTATCTTACTTTCACTATTAAACATAGCTCTGGTTTTGACACTTGATGGTTTTTTTAACCATGAAACTTGACCAAATGTTTAAGGGATCTCCATTCATGATTTTTTCTGACCACAGGTTCTGCACTATCCTTGCAGGTTTTGATGTGTTCAAGCTTTCTTAACCCAGTTCCAGTAATTTCAGGTCTCCTTAGTTGTTTCCTTTGCTTGGTGCAGCCCAAGAATTTGACCTTTCTGAAATTGTGACCTTTTTTATGTGGCCAGGCAGTGTATGTTATTTCCAGTGACATTGCTGCCAATGCTTTATATTCCTATTTCCTTATGGTAGGAATGCTTTCTTTGCAGTTTAACTGTGAAATAAAATCCAGTGACCCCAATCATGCAGATTTATTTAATTAACATAATCCAAGTACTCATATAATAGGCCAGTTGTTTAAATATTTGCAACAAAACTGTGGCTTTGTTTTTTTGTTTTTTTTAGCTCTTTATTACTGAAAGAACACAGTTCAATTTGACATTATTTATAGCTGAAATTATTTTAGATTTTTTTTTGTGGTTTGGTCAAACCAACTATATAATAAATAGCTCTGAACTGTGCTTTCCACCACCATAACAATATAAACGCACCACAGATCCTAGTGAGAACCAGGCACGATTTTCAGGATGGCAATTATAGAGAATATGATAGCAGACAAAAAAAATTATACTGTACCCGTGTATGTTTGTAGTGTGTGTGTGCACTGCGATAGATTGACACCCTGTCCAGGATGTACCCCGCTTGTCCTTCTGCACTATACTATTACAGAATAAACGGTATAGACGATGAGCGAGAGCTTGTCAGTTACCACATCAGTAGTTTTGCCTCATATACTTGTATCCGCTTAACACTATTCTTAAATGAAAATGGATTCCTAATAGTAAAGGACTATATTAAAGTACAATGTTAAATTGTTTTAAAAGACTGCTTTTCTAGACATATGCTGAGGTTAAAGACTTCTTTCCCCTTTAAAAAGGATAGAACTGTTCTTCGAAGGAAGCACTTCAACAAACGCTCTTGAATACTTGATGCTCTGCCAAATTCCATCTTACCTAACTAACCTGCTGCTGAACCTTTGAACCAGCCAGACGAGTACAAACACCCACCATGAAGCTTTGTCAAAATATTTGTAGTGATGCAGTAGATGTTTTTTCTCAGCAACCCTTGGACATTTTCCACTTGAACATTTCACACCGTGAAGGCAGCCTGCATACTGAGCTGTCTGAGCCATCGATCTTGTTTTCATGTTTGATGAAGCTCTCGATTCATCATGGGGTAGTCCCTTTATCTAAAGTGACTCAGAGGCAAAGCATAATACAAACCAATCACACACATGCTGAGGTTTAAGGGTCTTGCCCAAGGCTGGCTGTCATATCCTGAAAGCTTGTAACATTCATTTCACGAACGAGAGAACTATTTTTAATTCAATACATTTCACAATACAAGTGTCGATTAAAGTGTAAGAAACACTCAAACAGTAATAAAAGAAAAAGTGGAACAGTAATATTCAACCCATAAGGACAACTCTCTATTTGCATGTCAGTCAAAACCTGCGCCAAAAAAATAGATCTTCATGCTTGGTAGCCGAACTTCAAAACAGCTAACGTCAGCCAAAGCTGCTGTCTAGATCTAACCACTGATCAACCACATCCCCAGTGGTACAGTTAGACATGCAAAACATACCCATTTTATTAAGTTGCATTCTAGGTCATTATACTGTAGGTTATACAATCATTTTCCACAATGCTGCTGTTTACTCTGTTACATCAGACCTGTTCTCTCTCCAGTTGTTTGTATATTTTGTCAGACAGACCCTACTATAAGGGCAGGAAATGTTTAATTGTAATACCAGCAAAGCCCCTTTTCAAGCTATCAGTGATTTCCAACTTCCAGCTGTTCTGAATGTCCAGCAGAGTTCACCTGCCTGTGTTAACTTATTAAAATCGAAGCTCGTCTTCAAAGCTGACATTTTCCTGTCTCACTCAGACATTTCCCCTTTTAAGCAAGCCTCAGTGTGTGGCAAGTGACCTATACTGACAGTGGGAGAGGATGAACACCATGACCATTCTGCTACCTCTCCACTGAGGCCATCTTTGGGACTTTTCATCTTCTCAGAGTTAGAAAGCTCATATTTAATAGAGCAATAAAATGTGAGCAAATATGGGTATATGGACAGGAATATAATATCCATGTTATGGGCTTTTCCAACTTTAGAGGTCATAAACTTCCAACACCTTTTAAAAATCTATATAAAAGTACATACATCATTAATTATCTGGTTTAATTGGTGCCAAAATGCTTTTCTGAGAGTGGAATAAATATGCCAATAAAATAACACAAACTACACATAAAATATTTATTTTTCATTAAAGCATAGTTTAGAACTTCATATATAATTGTTTCATTTTTTTATTAGTCAGTGGTCTATCCTTATGTTTGGGATAATGAGGTACTAATAGTTTCATACAAAATTTATTGAAATTCATGTCCAAAGTATTAGTGAGAGAATCCATTGCATGCCTTCGCAAAATCTCTAACTAGAAATCTCTAAACCACAGTGGAATGTAAGTGAAAAAGATTCACCCAAAAAAAAAAAAAAAAAAAAAAGCAACAGCAAATTCAGAAGCACAGTAACATTAATTTAAATAAGAATTAAGGATTGAAGGTCTTTATTGACCATCACATCGGCAATTGGTCACGACCTATGATTATCATAAAGAAAAATAATTACATATCGGTAATACAGCAAAATTGCTTTCTAGTGTACACGTATTTTTCCACATTAATTTACATTGACGAACTGACAGTTGAGCTAATTAGCATAATGTAAATGCCCAAACAAAGCATAAATAAAAGCACCTTAGTGTAAACATGCTCAAGTTCTCCACTTTTCACAGTATCTATGAATGATGTATGCTGCAGCTAATGATTTGTTCTGCTGATTCTGGTTTTGTGTTCTGTTTTTTATTTAGTTTGTGTTTTCTGATTTGCTGTTACTTTTTTTATGGTGTTCTTCACTTACAACTCACCATACTAAAATGTCTGGGTTTTTTATCTTAAAAATAAGTTTCTGCATTTTTGTTTTCGATTCTGTCTTAACTACTTAATCGCTATATGAAACCTTCACAAAATTTACAGCTTATTTTTGAAGATCAGAAATATATTGATAAATTGATCACAACCTCAGTGTAACTCCATAATCCCAGGGCTACAGCCATAAAGGGGCGAGACAAAAGTATGATTCCTTACATCAGGACACTTTCCTCAATCAATCCAATCACGTTTTCCCTTTTCCCATGATCAATTTACTCTGGTTTATGGTAGGTAGACAGGCACGAGGTGGTTGAAGAAACTAGGCAGAGCCGTCTGACTGTCTAATGTCTGCCACGCTCTCGGGAACACGCACTGTCATGCCGTCCAGGGATTTTGTTAGGCAGATCTGGCAACCCAGACGAGACCTGTAGATAGAAAAAATTTTAAAAAAGAACAAATTGAGAAAATTTTATCTTTAATGTTGGGTTTTTTCAATTATTACTTGCAGTTTAAGCAACTGAAAGTAAGTGTGTAACTATGAGGTGCAGAGGATCTACTGTACTCTTATCATTAACCTGATACACAAGTGAACAAAAAGTAAATGTACTCAAACAGGTACACCATCAGGTGGTAATATTCTGGTGATGAATTCACATTCAGTGTCAAGACCTTGTCAGGGAAATAATAAAGCTGGAAATTGCAAATATACAGATATAATGGCACAATAAAAAAAAGGTACATGTTATACTGAAGCTGTATTTGCCTAATAATAAGACCAACTATGATCACATGACTGTTATTATTTAATTGTATTATTTACATTATAAAACTGAATTATATATTATAATTAAATCTTTTTATTTATTAAAAAAAATATTAGAGGGGGCACTAACTTTTACACGACTGTATAAAAGCCTATAAAAAAACTTCTCAAAGAATAGTTTCAAAGCCAATTTTTCATAAGAAGACACTTGTAGCTATTTATACAACAGTTAGCTCCAAACCACTAATTTGCTGGAGCAACATTCCAAGAGTGCTTATATTTAGTATAACCGCACTGGCACGGTTTGTATCGAGCCGCTCGTCTGTGATCTGTGATCGCCATGTAAAATTCTATTTCCTAGTTTGAAACAGTTACTACAGTAGAGTTAACGACATCCTCAGCAAACATAACTTTTTAGGTATGCAACTTAAACAAATGAAAAGAAAGAAGGGACACACAAGCACTTTATTGGAAATGTACAAATTCATTTGACCTAGCTCGCCAATGAGCAATCAAGTAAGCATGGCTTCTATGGGTCTCTATTTCTGCGAGCTGAGGGAAAAAAAAAAAAAAAAGAAAAAAGGCTGCACTATGTCCAAAATGTGATTTATTCTATTTCTATTTTTTTGATTATAGAGCTGTTTTATTATCACAATTGTGCGATTATAACAAATACGTAATGCACCCATAACGATATTCAGTATAACTCACTTTTGCTTGTGCTGTATTGTTAAAATAAAGAAAGAGTGGGAGTTAATCAGTGCAAAATCATTACCGATCACAGACTTAAAATGTCAACACAGGTTAACAACAAATTACGCCATGAACAAAAGCCCCGTTTTTTTATCTGCTGGCATTTTCCTCTAATCCTACTGTTTTACCGTGACCATGTTGTGACATTACAGATCAGCTCAAATTTTGTCCGCTCATAATTACTCAAAGCCTGGGAGCGAGTCTTGTTAATTGTTTTCCTGTTTTTGGGTAGGCCCTTCCTGGTATTTAGATTTGCTCTTACATTTAATACAGAACTGAATGACCCATTGAGACTTCTTGACCTGACTTTTATATGAATGCTTAAATATTTTATAAATGTTAACTGCTATGCATTCAAGAGTCTGAAGTTAATAAAGTGCACCTACCTCACTCGCTCTACACCACTTATTCTGTAAAGGGTCGGAGGAAGTATTGAGCCTATCCCAGGGGACACCGGGCACTAAGAAGGGTCCACCCTGGACAGGGTGCCAGTCCATCACAGGGCACTCACACACACTACTACCAACGTTGAATCACCAGTTAGTCTAATCTGAGATGTGTATAGTTACACATTTCTCCTGTCCTCATTAAAATTTCGGTATTATCTACATATTAAATGAGTATATATTGGGCTTCCCAATCTCATGGTAATCAGGGTGCAACAGTGTGCATGGGATCGCACTACAACAAAGACAGTGACAATACAATTTGTTTAACATGTGTTTCTTTCAACACCAGAGCTGGGATTCCAATTTTATTAATCGAATTCTAGTGACAGTCCTTTATCATTGTGCACTCAAGCATCCATTACATAATACATTGCAACCCTTATTTGCTGTGACCTCATGAATTCGAGCTCTTTTCAAATTATACCTTTCCTTCTCCAGTTCGTGAGGGTGTGACACACGCTTCCTCTGAGACTAGTGTCGCTGTGTTTAGTACCATGAGCATTGTCAAGACATTTGAACTTGAGTTCTCCTTGTAATCTGGAGATTCATGACTGATACATCACTGATCGTTGAGGTCAGCATGATGCTCCTGTCCCACTGCTGTGGTGGCCTCCTGCTTCATGACCACTGCCATCACTTATAATAATTCTTATAATAATATTTAACGAAACATGCTTCTTAGTCAATGTTGTCAAGTCAAGTCAATTTTATTTATATAGCGCTTTTAACAATTGACATTGTCGCAACGCAGCTTTACACAATCAAAAGAAGTAAGTTTGTATGCAATGTGCATGTGTATGTATCAAAATTATAAGATTGTCCCTGATGACCAAGCCGAGGGCGACAGTGGCAAGGAAAAACTCCCTGAAATGGTAATAGGAAGAAACCTTGAGAGGAACCAGACTCAACAGGGAACCCATCCTCATCTGGGTGATAACAGATAGCAGGGATTGATCAGCATAATAATGTGTAGGACTGGAAGTTCAGTGTAACAGGAGATGTGTTAAAATTAAAATTAAAAGGAGTCCAGTCCAGTTTGTTCCTGGAGGCTCAGGTAGACTGTAGGAGATTCCAGTCTTGAGCTATCGAATAACTGATGTCACAGGTCCAACTCTCCTAATGCATATGGCACACACCAGAATAACTGCTCTTATTGCTATGGGCATGTCTAACCAGAACACCACTTAGACATCTTTGTTCTTCATTCTCTCATATTTCCTTCAACTTTCCCTCCGCTCATGAAATGGTCCATTTTTTGATGATCTTCCTGAGATCTACCAGATTTGACCAGGAGTGGGCATGCTGTACACTCAGTAAGTAGACTATATATTAATTTAAGCACATTTTTGGTTATACTGAACTTCCAGCTGCCTAACACGCAGTATGACTGAAAACAATTCCTGCTTTCTGTTTCACCCAAATGAGGATGGGTTCCCTGTTCCATTAAGGTTTCTTCCTATTGCAATCTCAGTTTTTTCCTTGCCAAGGTCACCCTCAGCTTGCTCATCAGGGACAATCTGATCATTCTGATTCATACATTTGTTTCCCCCTCTCACAATTTTCTTTTGATTTTATAAAGCTGCTTTGCGACAGTTATATTGTTAAAAGCAATATACAAATAAAATTGAATTGAATTGAAATGGAGGCCCTGTTGCTGAGCTTGACTCCTGGCTCAAAATTGTTCAACTTTAAACCTGACTTGTATGGAACTATTAGGATGCTTCTCTGCACAAGTGCACAAGTCCTTCCCTATGCAAAAGTGTTTTCACTGCACACGTCATTTTTTCTGTTCAGGTTCAAGCTACATTTCTTTTCTGTCTAGGGTCAAGCTGCGAATGCATTTGAGGGTTAATCAATCATTTGGTGACACAGAAGCAGTTTCCGTCATAACTTTGTTTTGAGAGATATAAATCCTGACAAGGCAAAAGAACAAGTCTGTGACGAGCAAATGCTTTTTCAAACTTTACAGTTATCTTGGGTCATTGGGGCTTCTTATGATTTACATGACATTGTTTTGAAACTGTGACCATCTAACATACATGCAATTATAGACCTGGCTTAAAATAACATTATTCCATGACTAAAGAAAAGTGTGTCACAGGATGTTTGTGGCCATGCTTAAAGGAAACTTACGTATCTGTAAGGCCGTAGGCAAGATCCAGCATATCCATTTCCTCATCACTAATTGGGCCAAGCTGTTTATACGTCTCCTCTTCAAAGATAAGATGGCACGTGGAACAAGCTAGAGTTCCCTCACATGCTCCTGTTGGGAATAACAGATTATAATTAGTCTTCCTCTATTTTTCAAGTTTCTCAGTGATATGCTTTTGGGGAGTGGGGGGGGGTTTCTACCCCCATTTTAAGAGGCATTTATTTTAAATATATTTATACATGTATTTCTGTTTTTTTTTTTATTATTACTTTCACAGAATCACTTCATATAAAACAAATGCCCCAAAAAAGGTTACGCTCACCATATCCATCGATATCAAGGTCTTGTTGAACAACAACATCTAATAGTGTGTCACCAGGGGAAGCCTTGACTGTGATCTTTTCTCCATCACGATTGATGAAATTAACCGTCACCTTGTTTTCTGACCTAGCCAGAAGAAACAACAGTCATGTAACAGTCACTAATTTATCAATGTCAAAATTGAAACTTTTTTTATACTGGTTCTACAGAGCACAATGAATGATGCTGCCCTCTTGTGGCTGAGACTGCATGACATACTGAATCTTCAATTGAACCATCTACCCTCTCAAATCAGTAATCAATTCTAAACATGCACCTCTCAGGGTGAATATCAAGATAAGCTTACTTCAGGAAATATAAAGAATACTCACAAAATTTCAAAATAGATAAGGAGATCGGGTAAAATACCCGAAGAACGGACGGCCATGTTTGATTAGTGTTATTCCAATTCATGCACAAGCAAGTGCATACACAAGATTATTATAAATCACACAGTCACTATATTTTCTCAAATGACCTTTCAGGAAGAACAGACCAAATATATACACACACACACACACACACACACTGCCAGGCCAAATAAATAAATAAATAAAAAGAGAGGGGAAAAAAAGTCACCATTTCAGAAGGGTCAAATTATCGGGCTGCATCAAGCAAAGAAAACAACTAAGGATATTTGAAAATATTGTAACTGGATTACAAATCCCTTCAATATATTATCAAAACCTGGATGCTGGATACTGCTGAACCGTCAACTTTTTCAATTTCTTCCTGCACCTCCTCATTTGTTCAAACTGATAATGTTAAACTTCATTAAGATTGCCAACAATGCTGTTGTGTTTGTCATGTCATATACCGGTATCTAGCATGACTTGGTGTGTAATTGCACTGTATAACATTTACAGCATTTGGCAGACGCCCTTATCCTGAGCAATTTATCTGATTACAAATGTTAGTTGAGGGTTAAGGGCCTTGCTCCAGGCCACAACAGTGGTAACTTGAGTGGTGTGAACCTTTGACCTTCTGATCAGTAGTCCAATGCCTTAAACACTAAGCATTCACAAGCCTTTAATCTAATGTGTCTAATTCTGTGTCGTCTACTTTTATATGAAAATAGAACCAGTGATGCATTGCACATCACAGGAAAATGGTTTATTGGATTGAATAAACAAGCTCTTTTTTTAAAGACATTAAAGTGAAACCTAAGATACCTCTGAGATAGCAGATATTTGAATAAAAATATTTCATGTCACTCCAGGTACAATTTTGCTTAAAAGGGGGGTGTCATTTAAATGATTTGCCCCAAAGCAACACTGTACCAGTTATATCATAAAGCCTTAATTCTGACAGAAACTTTTCAGTACAACCAGGGCAAATGGATTTGCATGAGAAAATATAGTAGTTGCTTTCAACCATTAAATAATTTTTTTTCTTATATTAAAATTTAATATTTGGTTGTAGTTGTTTTTTTTTTTTTTTTGCTACAATTGAGTTCACTGAGTTCAAGGATGTCTTGTCATTGGTGTTAATGTTACACAAAAAGTAACAGTAACATTTATTTTGGAACTGTTCCTGCGTGAGGGTCACTAGATGAAGAGCACTGGACAAATGTAAAATGCATGTCAGATGTCTCAGTTTACATGTTTAGAAATGTCATTATTTGTTTTGCTTTTTTTGCAAAGCTTTTTATTTTTTGCAAAACTGATTACATTTAATAGCTAATTGATATTGACATCCATGTGATCCAAAACCTATGTGGTCTTACACCTGCAAAACATTTTGTAAATAGTTACAATTTTTCTCTACATTGTCTGTCACTCAACAGAGCCAATCAACATGTTTACTACTTTTATATGACACAAACTATCCAGGAGGCACAGAAACAGCCGCAATGCACCCAAATCCTCATGAAACAGAAACATGCGACACGGCATGGATTACGCCAAAGAAAGGGAAGTACACTATGAAACCTGAACCCTCAAAGATGTATGGACAGATTAATATATTTTTATTCTTTCTGCAGGACGTTTAAAAACCATGATATAAAACATGGGTCGTCAAAGCAAACAAATGAGAGCATGCAAATAAAATATTTGCACTGAGAGCACAGTGTTATGTGCGAAAATCTAAATGCTGAATAAAAGTGATGTCATTAACAGTTACCTGCAGGATTTATTAATCTACTTTGATTAAAAAGCGTGTTTAAAAGAAGTACAACTTAGTGTTAACAAGGTGCAAGATACTCAACCTCACAAAATGTTATTTCTTTGTATTAATACAATATGATCTGGCATACAGAAAAACAGGCAGACCTGTACACGGGCTTCAATATCAATAATATCAATGATTACATTAAAGCTGACCAGCCTTTTTATTTTATATTTAACCTTTTAACTATTCCTAAAAACTCTATGAGGCACTAATGCCAGCTAAATGTATAAAAATAAGACATAAAATGCATTAAGCTATACTCTTTTGGATTTATAATGTTTAAAAGTACTGTAACTTACAGCTATTAAGAAAGTTCTCGGTGTGAAAGAAGAAATACATTTCAATTACTCAAATTCCAACTTTTCTGTAAAATGACCCATTCATTAGACAGGCAGATTATTGCAATAGCATTACTGTTACATGAAGGAAAACCTAGACAGTAATAACATTACACTAGAAAAAGCTTTAGATAGATAGATAGATAGATAGATAGATAGATAGATAGATAGATAGATACTTTATTGTTACTATGAAATTCTATGTTTAATAAACATAGTAGTTAAGTAAAAAAAAAAAAATTCAGTGTTACCTACTAACTTTTACTTCTAATCGTCATGAACAAACACTTTTAATCCTAACCCTTTTAACCGACTGCCTCGAGCTGTTTAGCAACCGCTGCTAACTAATGAAAGTCATGATTAATAAAGCTACTTTTCTTGCTAGCTCAGTAGTAAGTGTCAAAAGTCATGTCTCAAATACAGGACTGTTCCCTATCTGAGTGAACTCCACCGCAACTGTAGTAGACTATATCGCATTGGCCCTATGTAGTGTACTAGAACACTAAAGAGGGGTATTTGACATCCTGTCTTTAAAAAAAAAGGGGTTAGCTAATTTTGTGTTGAAATGTCTTTAAAATGGTTTACCTGAGAGGCTGCACGTTACTGCAGGAGGTTATGCCTCGTTTACAAATGAAGCTCAGCGACGATAAAGATTTCGCTGAAGTATTGGCACCCCTTGAAAGTATCCAGGAGCTCCGTGAAAGATTCAGCCCGACTAATCTCCGTGCTGCAGTTAAAAAAGACATGGTTTTAACACTAACCCTCAACAAAGTGTTCTGGTGATTAACGAAAACTCCGGAAGATAAACTATGTTTAGATGAAAGGATGGACAAATCTGATTTAAAAAAAAAAACCAGTCTGTCAAGAATCGGGTATGAGAGTGTGTGTGTTCGCACTGCTAGCTAATGTTAAAGCTCAGAGTACAACTCGAGTTGCTCAACCGCACCGTTCACACGCGTTGGTTGCATAACACCTAATAATATCGGATACTTAACGCTTTCTATATTTAAAACAAAGTTTTTTAAAAGGTTACAGCATGCAAACATTTAGTACACGGGTCGTTACGCCTAAGAGCGTCAGACGCAAATACATTTTAGAAATATATTAACTTCTATGTATTTCCTGAAGGACATAACAGACAACTGGATTCAGCCAATCAGATTCGGATATATAGAGCTATGGGCGGGGTTTATGGCGCATCTTAGTGACGTCATTATTGTCGGTTCATTCCAACCTGCGATCCAATGAACGTGCGAGCATACGCTACCTCCCGGTGTGACTGCAGTATTGCAAGACATCAATTGCCCAATAGTTTCTCTCTCTCTGTCTCTCTCTGTCTCATCGTTTATAACGCTTTATCTTGTTTACAGGATCACAGGGTGGCCTGGAGCCTATTCCAGGAGGCTTAGGGCACAAGGCTGGGTACAATCTGGATGGGATGCCAATTCATCACAGGGCACATGTTCCCTGAATACACAAATGTATATGAATTAAATGATCAGTGAAATAATTTGAACCTGGCATAAAGAATAATCCATGTAAATCAAAGAAAGGTTTTGTCTGTACATTGGTCAGAACTCGCTTTTTCAATGTCTTTTCAAATTTTCATAAATTGAACTTGAAACCAGTCTTAGAAAAAATTTCTGTCCGTATGTCCGTCCAGGTTGGAACGGTGGTCTTGTGGTTAGTACTGTCGCCTTGCACCTGTGCATGGAGTTTGCATGTTCTCCCTGTGCTGTTTGGGTTTCCTCTGGGTTCTCTGGTTTCCTCCCACAGTCCAGATTAGGCTAATTGGCGTTTCCATATTGCCCGTAGCGTGTGAATGTTGACCGGAGGTCCTACCACGGTTGTACAAGATTGGAATACATACAGTGGTCACCAGTGGCCTTCATGTTCCCTAGTTGGACCACAGAGGTTCCTAGATGGATCGATGGATGTCTGTCCAGCCAGATTATGTCACAGCATCACGTAAACCTTGCAGGACAGAATTTAATGAAACTTTTGCAGTACTTAGATATCTGCCTGAAGTTTAACCCACACTATAAGTGAAATCAAAATGAGTGGAAATGTACTTTTGTGTGCTAAGCAACAACTTTAAGTATACTTAGTACACTTAAAGTACAGTACATGGCTGTTTATGTACTAATTAATTAAATTAAAATAGATTATAAATGTATTATATGTATATTACAGCAATTTTTACTGTGTTACAAATACATCAGTAATCTACAGTACCATTAATATATTATTATATCCTTATTGCAGCAGTAGCCTGCTGTTATACTTCTGGCCAATTCCAGATACTAAAAAAAGTTCACTTTGTGGTTAAGGGGTCACCACAGTTGACCATCCGGTACACACACAACTTGGAACAGGTTTTCCCGGATACCCTTCCTGACACAACCCTCCCATTTTCCCACAGATAGTATCACCACAATTATTTGAATAAAAAGATATTTCATGTCACTACAGGTGGAATTTGGCTTAAAGGGGGGGTGTCATTTACATGATTTGCCCCAAAGCATCAACAGTTATATCATAGCGCCCTAAGTCTTACTGAAACTTTTCAGTACAACCCGGTTGGGCAAATAGATTTGCAAAAGAATTTGGGTCATTCCACGAAAAAGGTGGAAATTGCTGTCACTAGTTTTGCTGATGCCAAAATCATTAAAAAAATAATAAACATAACTTACATATTACTTATATATGTTAAGAAAATGTAGTATGTGCTTTTAATCATGAAATAGGTTTTCTTACTTTAATGTTTAATATCTAATTGTACTGTAGCTTCTTTTTTCATTTTTTTAAGGAAATGTCTTGTCTTGTCTTGTCTTATCCTTTTCCATGTCTCTACAGTGCATGGAAAAGGGACCATGAACTTTTCATCTACAGCCATTTTTGTCATGAAATAAATCTGATTCACAATAAAGTTAATATCTTAATTTATCTTTAAATATTTAAACATTTCACACACAAGTTAAACACTAAAATCTTGAAACAATAATTGATTATAATTAATGAAATGAAATAAATATCAGTCACCCCGAACTATGTCATTGGTGTTACTGTTACACAAAAAAAGAGTTTTGTTTTAAAATAAATTTGACAATTTAAAATTGTTCCTGCATTAGAGGTCACTAGATAAAGAGCACTGGACAAATGCAAAAGGTATATCAGATGTCTCACTTCATTTGTTTAGAAATGTAAATATATTTCACAATTGTATGCAAAGCTTTTAATTCGATAATTGATGTTACTCAATTTATAATTATAATTGTGAAAAATTGGAAACAAAAGTGATTACTTTGAATAATTAATTGATTTTGGCATATTTGAAAACATGTGATCTTACACATGAAAGCCATTTTGTTAATAGTTAAGATTTTTCTCTAGATTGTCATTGTCACTCAACAGAGCCAATCAACATGAGTAAATATACAGAGTATGCAGGAGGCACATAAACAACCATAATGCACTTATAAGGCGCCCACATCTAACCTGGCACAGGTTTTACACCAGATGCCCTTTCTGACACAACCCGCTCATTTGTCTCCCAGGGCTTGGGACCAGCATTGCATGCAGCAGCAAGGTATTACGGTGTGTGGTGGCTCAAACCCAGATCCTCAGATTTCCAAACTAACAACCTACACACAGTCTTCTACTACTGTATTGCAAATATAGTACCAGTACACTAAAGGGTTTAAGGACCTTTTACAAATGCTGAATGTAATCTACAGGGGTTGGACAATGAAACTGAAACACAATAATTCATTAGTATGTTGTAGGGCCTCCTTTGGCGGCCAATACAGCATCAATTCGTCTACGTCAGAAACAAGTCCTGCACAGTGGCCAGGGGCATTTTGTGCCGTTCTTCTTGCAGAATAGTGTTCAGGTCACTACGTGAATCTGGTGGAGGAAAACGTTTCCTGACTTGCTCCTCCAAAACATCCCAAAGTGGCTCAATAATGTTTAGATCTGGTGACTGTGCAGGCCATGGGAGATGTTCAGCTTTACTTTCATGTTCATTAAACCACTCTGTCACCAGTCTTGCTGTGTGTATTGGTGCATTATCATCCTGATACACGGCACCGCATTCAGGATACAATGTTTGAACCATTGGCTCTCTGGCCCTTCAGAATGGCAGGATATTGCAGCCCAAACGATCACTGATCCACCCCCATGCTTCACTCTGGGCATGCAACAGTCTGGGTGGTACAGTTGCTTCTTTGGGGCTTCTCCACACTGTAACCCTCCTGGATGTGGGAAAGACAATGAAGATGGACTCATCAGAGAACAATACATGTTTCACATTGTCCACAGCCCGAGATTTTCTCTGCTGGCACCATTGAAACCGACGTTTGTCACTGGCACGAGTGACCAAAGGTTTGGGTATAGCAGCCAGGCCGTGTACATTGACCCTGTGGGGCTCCCGACGAACAGTTTTGGTGGAAACAGGAGAGTTGAGGTGCACATTTAATTCTGCAGTGAGTTGGGCAGCTGTGGTTTTATGTTTTTTGGATACAATTCGGGTAAGCGCCCGGACATCCCTTTCATACAGCTTCCTCTTACGTCCACAGTTACTCCTGTTGGATGTGGTTCGTCCTTCTTGGTGGTATGCTGACATTACCCTGGATACTGTGGCTCTTGATACATCACAAAGACTTGCTGTCTTGGTCACAGATGCGCACCAACAATTTGTCCTCTTTTGAACTCTGATATGTCACCCAAAATGTTGTGTGCATTGCTATGTTATAAGAAAAACTGTGCTATTACTCTGCTTATTAAACTTTCACACTGGTGGAATGTGCAATCAATGAAGATTGGCCACCAGGCTGGTCAAATTTAGCCATGAATCCTCCAACACAGTGTTTCAGTTTCATTGTCCAACCCCTGTATACTGTACGCCAACATGTTTTTGAAACACTTTACAACAGTGATCATGAGGCAAATTTCATTCAGTCAACAGTCAGTTCAAGATTACGAAAAAAAAAAATTCAAACTAGAAGCGAAGAACAGTGGAGCCAATGAGAATGTGCCCGCCTCCAGTATCTGATAGGCCAGTATTGACCCTACTTTAGTTATAACGCTGCTGCTGGTCAAGCAAGCATAGCCTTTTTGATATTGAGCGCACATGGGAGTTCAAACACACATAAAAGAGCATAAGTGCGCAGAAACCAGTTTTAAAACATGTACGCGTGAGTTGTGCATTAAAATATATTCAAATTTAACAGAAAATATACTGAGGCAACAGAAGGTTAAATTTTGTATTCTAAAGTATAATTTCTGTACATTGTTACAATGATTATTTTGAACATCACCCTCACTCACTCATCATCTACTGTATACCACTTAATCCTGTATTCAGGGTCAGAGGGGGCCTGGAGTCTATCCCAGGAGACTTAGGACACAAAGCGGGGTACACCCTGGACAGGCCGCTAATCCATCGCAGGGCACACACACACACACACACACACACACACACACACACGCACTCTATGGCGAATTTGGGATGCCAATTAACTTAACCTTCATGTCTTTGGACTGTGGTAGGGAACCGGGGTACCCGGAGGAAACCCACCAAGCACGGGGAGAAGATGTAAACTCCATGCACACAGAGACGGGAATCGAACCTGGCCGGGAATCAAACCCGGACCCTGGAGGTGCAATGCAACTGTGACAGTGCTAACCACTGCACCACCGTGCCGACTTTTTTGAACATATTATTTTTTTAATATGGCAAGAATAAATTGAAAAACAAGGTTTAAATAAGTGTGCTTTGGAAATTACACTGACATTTCGCTTAAAGTATATTTACCTATAACATATTTTTGGAAAAGTACTATAATACAATTATTTTGAAGTATGGTTAAAGTTTAATTCCAAAAAACTGATAAAAGCATGCTGTTAGTATACTTTTTATATATTAACTGATGGTATAATTTTTTTAGTATATTTGCAATATACAGTATAAGGTATAGAAGGTTTAAATTTATTTGTAATGCATGAAAGTGTATTTCTTTTCACTACGGACAGGTCAGGCAGCTCAAAATTATTAATGAAAAATAAAAAAACATAAAAAAGGAAAAAAAGCCACATTATACAACTGAACCTTGTAGAGATATACAGTACAGACCAAAAGTTTGGACACACCTTCTCATTCAGAGGTTGAATTTGTATTATGGCAAGAAAAAAGCAGCTAAGTGAAGAAAAAAAACATCATTACTTTAAGAAATGAAGGTCAGTCCATCCGAAAAATTGGGAAAACTTTGAAAGTGTCCCCGAGTGCAGTCACAAAAACCATCAAGCGCTACAAATAAACTGGCTCACATGCAGAACCGCCCCAGGAAAGGAAGACCGAGAGTCGCCTCTGCTGTGGAGGATAAGTTCATCCGAGTCACCAGCCTCAGAAATCGCAGGTTAACAGCAGCTCAGATCAGAGAGCAGGTCAATGCCACACAGAGTTCTAGCAGCAGACACGTCTCTAGAACAACTGTTAAGAGGAGACTGTGTGAATCAGGCCTTCATGGTAGAAGATCTGCTAGGAAACCACTGCTAAGGCCACTTGTTTAGGCTAAAGAACACAATAAAGAACACAATAAATAAAACTCTTTGAATGAGAACGGGTGCCCAAACTTTTGGTCTGTACTGTATTTCTGTCTGTTTATTTTTAGCTCTGCTTTCATGTGGACTGACTCAGTTATACAGTGTTCCTCTTAAAAATGCAGAAATGTATGTTAAACCTGCCTCAGTGTCTAAACCAATTAAAGAAGCTTAGGCCAACATTATTAGCATTCTTTAAAAATACTCATAAAACACCACACAATACTGTACCTGAATATTTTAATATATCTTTTGGTATTAACTGTAAATGGCAGTGTGGGATTCAGACTCAAAACACGCTACTTAATAGGAAATTTACAATAGTTACATTTGTTTTGGGAACCGTACAGTACATGGTGAAATGTACAGTTAAGAAATACTGTAAATAGTGACTGAAATTATAAACAAAACATCACACCGTTAATTTGGTCTTTTTCAGATCAGCTTTTTATCCTGGTCAGTGTTTATGTTGAGTAAGAGTTACACCCTGAAGGGGCAAAGAATTTGGGGGAAGACCCACAAAGATGATAATTCCCGGAATTTCAGCAACATTTTCTAGTCTATGTAGACGAATAGTACGATCAGTGGTGTCATTAGCTGCACTTAGATCAAGTCAAACATGAAGGGGCACTGATCAGGAATGTTATTAGTAGTACTGTAGGTCATTCACCACTTTAACCAGTGCTGTCTCTGTGCTTTGATTAGCCTAAAATTCTGACTAATACATTTCACAAATGTTATTCCTATTTAGGTATGAGCAGAACCACTGAGCTACAGCCTTTTTAGTTTTGATATTGGACATAGTTGCACAACATACAATTTATTTGCCATATACCGTACCTTAGTAACCCCAGTTTATAACAATGCCTCCATGGGCTTGTACAGTGTCCACTATGCATAATGGGTGCATTGCTTCATGCACTTTCCTTCTTACCCTGATTTGACCATGGGTCTGGAATAGGTTCAATCTGGACACATCAGACCACATGACCTTTTTTATTGCTCCAAAGTCCAATTTTATGCTCCTTAGCAAACTAAATCCCTTTGTTCTCATTAGTCTTATTAACAAGTGGGGTTTCTTATGACCACACAGCTGTTTAGTCCTAATCCTATAAGCACTTGTCGATTTGTGTGTGTGTGTGTGTGTGTGTGTGTGTGTGTGTGTGTGTGTGTGTGTGTGTGTGTGTGTGTGTGTGTGTGTGTGTGTGTGTGTGTGTGTGTGTGTGGAAATGCTCTTACACTTTTGGTGTGTGTGGAAATGCTTCCTTTTTTTCTTACTTACTCAATGTCTACTTACTTACTACTTACTATTTTCCAGTTAATCCTGTATACAGTGTGTGTGTGTGTGAGCCTATCCCAGAACCACCAAGCCACCATGCTGCCTGTTTCTTTCAGGTTTTTTTTTTTTCTTTGCAACTTCACAAACAATTTAAGTATTCTTCATTCATTTTTTTTCTCAACCACATTTCCTTCATGAAGCTGTTGGTTCAGCACCATCCTTCCTTCCAGGTTTTAATAATGTGTTGGGCCGTTCTTAACCCAATTCCAGTCATTTCAAATCTCCTTAGTTTTTTTTTTTTTTTTTTTTTTCTTTGCTTGATGCAGGGGAATAGTTTGACCATCCTAAAACCAAACTTTTTTTTTTTTGGCCACATTGTGCATTTAGGTAGCCAGTCTTAAAGGTAAACTGATTATTTCTCAAGGAGGTTAAGTTTTTGGGGGTATTATCTGTTATCAAGTACACAAGATGATGATTTTGATGAGGTAGTCAGTGAAAGTCATTCAGTCTGTTGAAGGAGAGTAAAATATTCTGATCACTTACTCACTCATTCGCTATTCACTCTCTAGTTGTCACCAAATCGCCCCACTGTCTGATTAATTTAGATGGCCCTGAGTGGATGGTCTGCTCTTTCTGTCTTTAGACACAAACCAAACACACTTAAAATTAAAATGCAACAGAATTGGAAATTGAAAAACATAACCAAATACAGGGTGTGTTCAAGTCATACAAGGACTTTTGAATGTGCAGAATAACAAAACGCAGTCATGAGAGTAAAAATTCCGTTTATTTCTTTATGTAATCCCCTGCTAGGCTAATAATTTGTTTTAAAAATATATATTTTTTTAAATATTAATTTATTCAAACTATTCCTGGAAATGAGCCTGAAAAGGCAAACATAGAGACAGTGTAAACACAACAAGAAGTCAAAAACATAAAACTTTCCAAACGCAGAAGTACACCATGATAAACATTTTAACATAAAAAAAAAATTAATAAATACTATTGTTAGTACAGATGCTAACTTTTTTTTATAACAGTTGCAAACTTTACAAGGCTGTTATGTAAACATACTGCAATAACTTTCAGTAGTATTTCATATATTTACATATTTGGTATTTCATATTTAGTTAAATGTGCAATTCTGAGAAATTTTTTCAAGGATAACTCATTAAAGAAAAACAGTAAATCCAAGACACTGGCCAATTTGAAGCCACATGGAAAAGTGTTACATTGTGATTAATCTACCCACTAAAACAATTACAGTAGCTGTCAGCTAAGCAAAGTCCATGCACATAAAACTCCGACACGAGCTGAAATAAAGAAGTGCCATGTGCTATGCCAATGGGGTCCGTAAAATTGTAGCTTTAAGCCATTCCGTGCCATCTATGTAGGTACTGCTGGCAGCCTGACGACCTGGTTAACAAGTCTGGTGTACAGAATGTTTTGCGTTTACAGCATCCAACACCTCGGCTGACAAACCTTAGCACTGCTTCCTACTGTAGCTTCACCTGCAAGCCAGAGCGCCTGAGCCAATGTGGGTTGACTAATAAAACAATAGTTCCCACCTGAAATGGAGCGTACTAGCACATTTACTTTGTGGACAGCCAGGTTCACGTGCGTCATGTTATCTGGGGTAGAGATGGCACCAGAATGTACTATGGGAAGCTTCAAGCCAACAATGTAGTTTAAAGCTCTGGGCAGAGTTTTGCTGGGGAACCACATGCTTCTTTGACAACCTACAGATATCTAAACACTGTTGCAGACAATGGACATATTATCTTCTTTGCTATTGCCCACCGATGTAAATTTCCAGGACCTACATTAAAACAAAGTGTGGAAGCAGCACATTCATTTCAGGGACAATTTTAAAGAGGAATGCATGTGCACAGGTCTTGTAGTAGGGTAAAAAAAAAAAAGTTTGATATATGTGTGTGTGGATCTTGCTTGTGGGGTGGAGCCAGGGACATTAGCAGCTGCTCCGAGAGGGGAAGAAACAGGAAGTGGGAAAGACCAAGCACTATGGGGGTTCCCCTCAGGCATTTCCCCAGAATAATCCAGACCCTGAGACATGTTGTCAATCAGTTGAAAGTAATCGGTGGTCATTTACACATTTAGCCAGGTGTCACATTATCCTATCATACTTTCTGTATTATTAAATGAAGAGTAAAGCAGCACACTTAAGCAAAAGAAAAAAACAGACACAGCAATATACCACAGTAAAACCATTTTCCATAAATCATTACAGTCTTTTGGCTATGGCTTTATTGCAGAATAAGACAGTAAACCCTCTTAAGGTCCCCTTCTATTAGGCAGACTTCTATACAGCGTTGATGGACACCAGGTGGTAATTCCAAAAAAATGAATAGGCTTTATAACACCCACCTAACATCTCTGCATACAAATAATAATTTAGAATTTTTAAATACCTGATTATAGGCCTATTATTAGACTTAAATATTTGAGTTTCATTTCCTGTTTAAAGTTCAGCTTAGGCAAGTGTTCAAACATATAAGAACTTCCAGTCTGTCCCACCAGGGGGCGTTATCTGATGAATAATGATCTAACACAACACCTCTTATTAGGCTTTTTTGTCAAAAATCTGTTTATTGTACATTAAATCAAAAGTAAGGCATTTAATTATGGCAATAAATAGAAAGGGTACTTAATCATGCATACTATTGATTATTGTGTTTTATTAGATTTAAACAGGTTGTGGAATCAGAATCAGACCACATTATTCATCTACAATATTAGAATATACAGTATAAATTTTTTTTTTTTTTTTGTCATTAGTGTATGGAACAATGTACACATACTAACCACTACATGATAATATATACAAAGGGCATTTAAGTCAAACCGGGACTTTTGATTGTGCAAAATAACAGGGCACACTTATAAGAAATATATTAGCCAGCTACACTACTGCACTTACCCCAGCATTTCTCTAGTGCTTTGATACCATGACGGTAGGACGTTTTGTCTAATGACCCAAACATGTGGAAATCACTGACACGAGATCAGGACTACACAGGCGATGTGGCAATAATAACTCGCAGCTGAGTTCCTTTAATGTGCAAGTCATGCAGTGGGAAGCATGAGATCATGCATTGTTCTGCAAAACCGAAATGCCTTTGGAGATCAAATCACGATGTTTTTTTTTCTTTTTTTTTTTTCTTTTCTGGGAGCATTTCACCCACTGAATGTTTATGGGAACGACTTCTTTAAAATGCTTGCACCATTTAAACGTTTTACTGCTGCTAAGTCTCATCATCATACTGTGCTTGAAGTCTTCTGGAAATGTCAATCAGTTTTCCACCTTCACAAGAAATTTAATCACAAGTCCCAGATTGACTTAAACACCGCTTATAAAATAATAAATAATAACATGAAATATAAAGTTCTATGCACAATAAACACAAAAACAAAACAAACTGCACTAACACTGAATAGACTTAAAGGCCACACCAGTGGATGACTGAAGAATTTGTTTCATGGTAAGAAAGTAAGACCCCTTTATAATATTTAAAAGTCATTTTAACATTTTGCAGGTGCCCTTATCCAGAGTGACTTACATTTTTATCTCATTATATATCTGAGCAGTTGAGGGCCTTGCTCAAGAGCTCAGTGATCATGGGGTTTGAACCTGGGACCTTCCGAACCATATAGTCCAATGTCTTAATACAGGCAACAAATACAGACTTAACTCAAAATACAAACCATTGATAGCACTTATAAGCCATGCATGGGCATGTACAGTATGGTTGAGAAAAAAACTTGGGATGTGACTGCTGATAGAAGTAACAGGTTGACTTTTGAAGTGTATAGTGCTATACTTTCTGCTCAGCTGCAAAATAGAACAGATGGATAATGGCCCAAAGTATAATGTAAAAGCAACTTAAAAGGCCAAATAAGTCATCTGCACCCAACTCAGTTGAGCTGCATTTCATTTACTAAAGACAGAACTATGGTGGAAAGACTCACAAACAAGCATCAACTAAAGGTGACTGCAGTAAAGGCCTGGCAGAGCAGCTTCCAGACAATAGGAAGCCATTACACCAGGGGTGTCAAACTCCGTTCCTGAAGGGCCGCAGACCTGCAGGGTTTTGTTCCCTGCGGGTCTGCGGCCCTTCAGGAATGGAGTTTGAATATACATTATATACTGCATTACACAGTATTTGCCTCAAAGTATTACACTCTTAATTAAATGTATTCATTCATGACTTAAATCCTTTAAAGTATGTGAAAATGAAGGGACATAAATGAATAAACATGTAATTCCTAAACAGTTCATGCAACATTTTTGTTAAATTCCTTGAACTGGGAATTCCTTCCAGAGTTCCAGGTGACCACCTCATGCAGCCGGTTGAGAGAATACCAAGTGTGCAAAGCCGTTATCCACGCAGAGATGGTTCCTTTGATTAATTCCTTTGATGAAATATAAAATGATTTGCACTGTTCTATCTGCATAATTTGTTAAAGGAAAACCTTTCAATGAGTAGGCGTGTCCAAATTTGAACCATACTGTACATAGGTTTTTAGATGTACATTGATCTCTACTAGGAATGACTAAATGACTAATGTCAGAATTACTCTAAAAGTGTTGCCTGACTTTAAATTATACAGAGGCAGAAATGTGAAAATTGTGTCATTTATGAGCTAAAACAATAATGCAAATATTAATCTTCCATCTACACTATTTGCCACAATGACTCTTGATTTCATTATCTCAACAAAACAGCCTATTATGTCTGTCATATGACTTTAACTACAGAATAAGGCTTCCTAAATGAGCATTGCATTGTTAGCTGTTTTGAAAGTCATGTGTCTCTTAAACCCAGTAGTTTAGTCATCAACATTTGGTGCTTTTCAAAGTCTTGGGCTTGCTAATTTTATTCTGCTTTCAACACATCAGCTTTAAGGACAGTTTACTTGCTGCTTACTACACCTGCCAGTGCTTTAGTCCGGACGGACGGACAGACGTTTGGACGGACAGACAGACAGACAGACAGATAGATGGATCTGTCATATGACTTTGTCCACTGAATGAGACTTCCTAAATCTATTCCTAAATCTTTCTAAAACATTGCATTTTTAGCTGTTTTGACTGAAGTCATGTGTTTTTTCCCCCTTTGAACACATGCATTGGCATTGTTTTTGGATACAATGTAGTTTATAGCACAAAAGGCACAGAATTCTTCTTGTCTCCCATGTATGAGTATTTGATCTTCAAAACAATTTCATCAATACTATATTGTTTTAAACAGTTGAATATGATAAAAAAAAAATTTTTAATGTTAATTAAATTAGCGCAATACATTATTTAGGTTTGAGTTGGGGAAATTCTACATAAAATATGGGATGTTAAGGTTTAAAACAGATGTTGAATTACTTCCAGTTTCTCAGACATGCTTACAATAAACAACCACAACCAATTTGAATGCAAGCATTAAAAAAAAAAAATAAAAAAAAAATTTAGACTTCCGTTAATTTTATTCAAACTAAGACCATATGTGATTTTGTCTAAATTTGTGGTGCATGAATACAGAGCATAATGATTTGTTTTCAAGGCTATTATTGTTATATGTGGAAATCCCCTTTGGTTATAAAGTATATAACAACATTAAACGCTATAAAATGTTTAAAGCTTCATTGTTGTATTAGTCTGCTCATAAAGCAGTTCAGATAACCTCTAGCACAGGGTGTTAGTGGCACCAACCTCTGATGTTTGTAAATCATAAGAGGTTGGTGCCATAGTTTATTATTTCCAGGCATAAAGACCAAAATAAATCATTATTGTTGTCACTTTTTTACTGTTTTGTAATATTTCAAGCAGTGTATAGTATATTAGTTAAGACGTTGAGATCACTCCCAACCAGATAACATTGGACCTTTTAGGAGACAAAAAGAGCTACTGCTCAGCCATTATATGGCACCACTGGAGCAGACAGGGTTAAGGGCCTTGCTCAAGGGCCCAACAGGAGCAACTCGGCGGAGCTGGGGCTCGAACTGCCAACATTCCGATCAGTAACTCAGAACCGTAACACATTGAGCCACCACCACCCCAAAATGTCTGAATGAGCAGATGCATCAGGCAGTTTTCAAATTAATGAGGATATTATGAATGTTGTCTAAGTCTACCATACATGTGTATTTATTGTAGGTTTTAAGGCACATTTAGTGTTGACTAAATAAGCTGCATAGGCAGTAATCATAATGTAGCTTTCTTTTGCTTAGAAACACAGAGTAATTCTAAGGCCAAAGCTTGCCAAACAAAATGCAGTATTTACATTTAAGCTCATATAGCATATAGTCCAAAAGTCTAAATTGCACTCAGTCTATTGCACTTATATGAAATTTTTTTTTAGAATAAAATTTTTTTAGAATTTTTTTTATTTTTTATTTCAGCCACAACGTGACTTTGAAACTAGCAATAAAACATCAAATACAGTACTGACCTAATGTTACTTTTCCTCAGGTTGATCTGAAGTTTGTCTTTTGGCTGCTCCCATTGAGAGGCCACCATAGTGGACTATCTGATCCACACACAACTTAGCACAGGTTTTATACTGGATGCCAACCTCTGACACAATCCTTCCATATTATCCAGGCATGGCACCGGCACTGCATCCAGCAGCTGGGGTCTGGGGAGCTGAACCTGGGCCTTCCACATAGCATGCAAGAAACCTACCACTGAGCCAGCAATGCCCAAGCTCAGGGTGATCCGAAGACAATAGTTTATTGCAATAAAAGTGGAAAGCATCTCTGTATATAATAACATCAGTTCTAATACAGTAAGAAGTGCTTAACACTCTTGTATTCATTGACTGTACATGTACCATCAAATATATATAGTTCTGCTCTTCCAAATCTTCTTCAAATGATGGATTGTGATACCTTCACCCCTGCCATGTGGAGGCTGTTGATAAAGTCACTGGAAGATGTTTTGTTTTTTTCACTTTTCAAATGCTTATCTTTCCTTGGTTGACATGGTAAGTCTCTGCTTGTTTGTACACAAATGGTTTCTTAATTCTTCAAGACATTATTGTAAAATATGTTTGTTCTTTATTGTTGTATTGGTTATGCCAAGTGGTTGTGCACTTGATCTGCTTATTTTCCCATCTTTTCTGAGCTTCAAAATGTTTTTCATTACTCCCATAGATAGGCTTCTGGTCTTCACATTGGTTAAGAACAATTGTTAAGAACAAATACAGTCTTCCTAGGAACAACCCAGGGCTCATCTCAGACATTCAGCACTATTAATCAACTTAACAGGGCACTAACAATCTAAATGGGCAACAAGAAACGCATGTTTCAATGTTTCTGATCATTTAAAATGGGTGCAATATTCTTAACTGTGTTATACAAAGTAATATACAGTACAAGCTACAGTATACAGTATAAAGCGATATACAATCAGACTGAAACTCTGATCTGTTTTCTCATGTTTGTGTTTTGATTTCAAAAATCTTGACGATATAGCTGAAGCAAAAATAATTGGTCTTGCTATATGGTACCAATATTACCATATAGTATCCATACAGCAATTCATCTAGAAACTTTCCTAATCCAACTAGGAACCATGGAAGCCAATGGTGACCAAGGTATTAATCCCTATTTTACGACCAGAGTACCTGGAGAAAACCTACCAAGTACAGTGATAACATGCAAACTCACAGACTCGGCAGGAATCGAACCCTCACCCTGAAGGCACAACATGACAGTTAAAACCACTAAGTCACAGTGCCACCACTGTAGGTGACATAAAACTTGATTTTTAAGGACCCATATGAGACAACATCTGATGTAACACACCTCAACTCATATCTGTTTAAACAAAAATTTGTGTAATTCTATCTTCAAACAGTTTCAATCCAACACTATTAACAAATTATTTGATGAAAAATAATATTAATTTTAAATGCACATCTGAAATTAATAGCACAATGTTGAGTTACAGTAGGATGCAATTATTCAGATTATTGTGGTTAAAAGGGGGGGGGGGGTGTTAAGTTTTGCATAAGTTTTGCATTTGCATATTTAAATTCCCAAAAACTACTTGCGCTTATGCAGGCATTTTCTCCTAGACTTCCTTCAATTTTATTCAAATCAACGACATGTGTGCTGTTATGTAAATGTATGTTATATGCATACAGAATCTAATGGTTTTCCAATACTATTATTGTTACAAGTGGAAATCCCCTGGGCTGAATGTACCACATTAAATGCTATAAAAAGACACTTTATACTGTATATTTAAAGCTTCACCTCATTTATTGTGTTAGTTTGTTCACAACCCCACTGTATATAGCTAACAACTTGGAACTAGTCTGGTGTTTAGAGACCAGATCATACACTAGAGGTAGGTACCATAAAACTTGCCTTTTATTATATCAGGACGTAAAGGCCCAAAATATTAAATATGTTTTCATTTTGATGGTTTTGTTATATTGTATTGTTTTATATATAGTCCATTATTGCCTTTATTTTATTCTATTTATTTCTCTATTTATTTCTTAATTGTTAAAAATGGGTATGCTTTTATTTGTGGATTATTATTAAAAAATTGCCTTTCTTGGTTTTAACATAGTAATAAAAAAAAAATCAGGTAAACTTTGTTTATTAGAACAGTTTATCCATGGATGCTTCACTGGAAATATTGGATTATGAATCCCAGGAAAATATTCGGTAAGTACATATTTATCACAAATAAATAGTAAATTACATGAGTTCTAAATATATTGTAATATTGAAATACAATGCTTTATAAAAAAAAATCAGAATGGAAAATCAGTCAGTTGAAGAAAGGACTGGAGTGTTTCTCAAGCAATGGGAATCTCAAGTGCGCCCTTTCATTGAAATGATCGACTATCTACGGCATATCGGCATTGAGAAGGATCTTGCACTTCCCTCCATTGCAGTTGTCGGAGACCAGAGTTCAGGAAAAAGCTCTGTTTTAGAAGCACTGTCTGGCGTGGCGTTACCCAGAGGCAGCGGTAAGAGAAGAATCGATTTTATACACGCTGAATGTTCAGTGGAATTACAGAGATCTTAGTTTGCTATGGAACAATGTAACTTATTGACACGGTACCAAAGACAAAAAAATCACATGAGGCAATCCCATTCAAGTAATTTAATTATTTAGAATTCAAAATGTCCAAGAGTAAAAGAAAATAAGTTTTAATCCCTTAAAATGCTTATTTCAGCTGAATAAAGTGCTCAAGCTTACTTTAATGTGGCATAGAATCGGTAGTAGAGATAAAATATCTATTAGAATTCAATTTTTTAAAAATGAAATCGGGACACAAATTGATAAGATAAGTTTTTTTGCAGGCTATATTGTTTGTTCGTTATTTTGTAGACAACCCCATTATAAAATAATTTGCATGTCTATGCAACCAGGATATTATTTTTAATATATATAGGTACCGTATATGTATAATAATGTTTTATTTGTCTTCTTTCCCCATAAAATGTTTCTATTTGTTTTACACTTGAATTTTGTTGAAAAAAGGAATCAAAAGGATCTGACACCATTTATTTAGGGTGATATTTTATCTAATGTCTGACTGTACTAAGCTGCAAAGGTCATATACTGTAAATTTGCTCCTTCTAATATTGAAATGTTTCTGCAGTAAGAATGTATATATACTGTTATATAGATAGACAGTATACTGTATAGTATATACTGTATAATATATCTGTTATATATACTGTATATTATATAACAGATATATACTGTTTAGTGAACACTTGACATAAATGGATTTTAATAAACATTGTATCACTGTTATGTTTTCTGTATTATCGTGATTTCTTTACATTTTCATGCATTTCTGTTTCATATTAATTTCAAAGTAGAGGAGACAACAGTTTTTTTTTTCCGTTGTCAATAAAAAAATCAATAATATTGCAGGGCTAATAAAATGAAGAGCTAAATTATATTGGTTCCGTATCAGGTATCGTTACTCGATGTCCACTGGAGCTGAAACTGAGGAAGCTGCATACGGGCTCAAATTGGACGGCTGTCATCTCTTACCGAGATGTGCAAGAGACATTCATGGATCCTTCACATGTTGAGGGTCATGTCAGAAGAGGTATGAATAACTGAGAAATTATACATTTTTTTGCAGTTTAAGAAAATAAAATGTTTTATTTGTCTGTCTGTAGCCCAAAATGTTCTGGCTGGAGATGGTGTTGGGATCTGTGATGAACTCATCAGTTTAGAGATCACGTCCCCTGATGTATGTGATCTCACTCTGATTGATTTACCTGGTATAACTAGAGTACCCGTGAAAGGCCAACCTGAGGATATTGGAGATCAGGTGTGTAGACAATTTACAAGAACAATGAAACATCTATGCAGGATTTTAGAAATCACATTAAAAAAAAAAAAATTGTTCACCTTTTGGTTTTCAGATTAGACGACTTATATTGAAATTTATAGAGAAGAGAGAAACCATTAATTTAGTTGTTGTACCCTGCAATGTGGACATAGCAACAACGGAGGCACTGCGGATGGCACAGGGTGTGGATCCTCATGGAGCGAGAACTTTAGGTACAACTTTAGATGCCTGTTTTCACGGCCATTTTGACATGTTTACCCTGTTCACTTTTAGAACTTTGCAAATGTTTAGGCTTGGATACTTTTACATTACATTTCCTCATTGGTCTCTTTATTTCCACAGCAATTCTTACAAAGCCTGATTTGGTGGATAAAGGAGCAGAAGCCGACATTTTGCAGGTTATGCAGGGTAAAGTTGTTCCTCTGAAAAAAGGTTACATAATGGTGCGATGTAGGGGACAGAGTGACATTAATGAAAACCTCTCCTTGAGTGAGGCCACAAAACTGGAGACAGAGTTCTTCAGGAACCACAGTCAATTTAGGTAGAATAATTTCCTTCATTGGAAGAAAAACAATACATAGAATAATGTACCGTTGATAATATTGTCCTTACTCCACCAGCTTTCTTCTTGAAGAACAAAAAGTCACAACACGCTGCCTTGCTACCAAACTCACCAAAGAGCTGGTTAACCATATCAAGGCACGTTTTAAAACACTGTTGAAGGATTTATGCTGTACATGGTCACATTACAATGTACCCAAATTCTTATCAGATGTTCTTCCTCATTCACAGGCATCATTGCCGTCCCTGACGGAGCAGATTCAAATCCGCTTGTCTGCTGTTCGGCTGGAACTCAAAAATTACGGTCAAGGGCCTCCGTTAGAGCCGGAGAAGATGGGCGCTTATCTGAATAGGGTAAGTCCTTCGGATGTTTTGCAGAGAACTAAGTAAACACTTAGTTTATGAGAAAATAAGACCCATCTCTCATATTATTTGTGCAGAAAATCCTGGAGTTCAGCGATCAAATTAGTGAGCTGTGTCGGGCCAATACAACAGGAGAAGGAAACATTTATTCTCTCCTGCGACCTGTGTTTAAGCAATGGGAATCCCATCTGAGAATCTCCAAAGCAGAATGTACACCAATTTCTTTTTTATAAACAGATAAATATGTAACATAAAACAAGGTTATATGTGATACAGAACAGGGTGAGTATTATACTCAACAGTAAGGAAAATACACCACTCAGCCATAATATCAAAACCATTAACATAAAAAAAATAAAAGAAGACACCTAGGATTTGGCTTCCTTTTGTGTCACTGGTATAGCTCCAGGCCCCTTTGGGCTTGGCTCCGCAGGGCCTCTGGGGGTGCTGTGGTGATCCTTGGCAGCTCATCCTTCAGATGGAGCCTTCATGGATTGGATTTGTTAGTCAACCATGACCCTTGGGTGCTTGATCAGTTTGAGATCTGTGGAGTTTGGAGGCCGGGTTGGCAGACTTGGGCTTTTTTCGTCTTACGGGCCCTGTGCACGGCCGGATGTGGTGCACTGGGTGTTCCGATATTGTTCTATCGTGGTCAGAATTTCTTTTTTTCTGTGATTTGTGCTGCATTGGCTTTTCTTTGGTCTACAAGGGCATGAGTGAGGCTTTAACAGAAATCAATTTTACATAATTTGGAATTCTAATCTAATAACTATTTAAAATATGTTATTAAGATAAACTAACAGCTTCATATTTATAATACCATATTTACAATATATTTGCATTTCGCTTTGGTGTTCCCTGGCAGCGGGAACATCTATTTGAAGACTTAATTATCTTAATTAATGTTGAATGTTGTACAAATGTTTTATAAGATAAAAGTATTTTTATGAGTAATTATGTTAAGGTTTATTATTGGAAAAATATATATAAAGTTTCACATTATCTGATATTATGATCTGTCTTTTGTCTAAACAAAGTTAAGGATGAAGTGCTGGCGATTACAGAAAACTACGAGGCACATCGTGGGAGAGAGCTGATAACATTCAGTGACTACTGCGTATACGAAGCACTGATTCAGAAACATGTGAATAACCTCAGATTACCAGCTGTAGAGACCCTGAAGACTATAAGGAGTAATTTCTGGTCTTATATACATATACATAGTGTCTAGCATACAGTAATTTATTTTAAAGAATTACAACCTGTAATTAAAATTGACTTAGTTTACCTGTTTCTGGGCTTATTCTTCTTGCCAAAATTGTAGAAGCTCGGTCAGATCACACGATGACCATTGGTGAGCCACAACTTTCAAGTCTTGCCGCAGATTTTCAATAACACTCTGTGTGCTGACTGGGTCAGTCTAGCATATTCTGGTACTTGGTTTTAAACCATTTCAGGCTTCCTTTGCCCCAGTCTGAATGCTGTGCAGAATGTTCAATAATTGGAATGGTTTATTAGAACCAAGTATAATGTAGAGATCAAGTCACACTTTAGTTAAACAAGAGTGAATTCAATATATGCATTTCAAGGCAAGAGGAGTGGATGGTTATGTAATCACACTTTAAAATTTGTATCGCAAATTATATACAGTATGATTAGACCAATACACTATATATTAATAACAGTATACTGTATGAAATTCCAATTAGGTCCATATTAAAAAGTGTCCATAAATATTCACTCAATTATAAGAAAAATATATTTCTTTCATAATATATGATAATATTATGATATATGTGTGTTGTGATATTATTATTATTATTTTTTTAACAGGCATAGTGCAAAAGGAGTTCCGCTCTCAGTGTGAGCTCTGCTTCCCAAATTACCCTCATCTGAGATATATGATAATAGTAAGTAAAATTGTCTGGAACTGCCTATCATAACATATTTCCTGTCATCTCTTGATAAAAATATGAAACAAATCTAAATATCATGTTTCATATAAAATACATCTGAATGTAACACACATAGCAGTAAAAACCCCTCTGACTACATAATTAAAAATATTTCTTTTGGATTATGTTATGATAACATAAAGTTCAACAATGTGCATCTTTAGAATCAGATTGATGACATTCAGTCCGAGCAGGAAGCAAAAGTAGAGAAGAGGATCCTGGAGTACATCAGCATGGAAAAACTCGTGTACACCCAAGACCCTATTTTCACGCAGAAGATGGTTGATTTTCGGTTTGTTGAGCAGAGGCAGGAGTACGAGTCCATTTGTTTAGATACTGGAGAAAATGCAACTTCTGTCAACAACTGTGCTGTATTTGACACCAGAAAACTAACTCCCGACAAATTGATAATCTACTATGAGGTAAGTGAAAAAAAAACACAAATAATATTTCTTAGACACACTATTCAATTCCTCGTTACAGGATCCAGTATATAGGATTTTTATTTAACTCCAAGATAATTAATTTTTGTCTAACTCAAGACAAAAGCTTTCGAGCCTCCCGTTTTATTGTCATATTTTCATTCCATGAACAGATTGTCTACCAGCGTTTGGCTGATTACATTCCCATGTTGATCCTGCTGTTTATGCTGAAAGAAGCTGTTATCATGTTGCGGGCAAACTCCATGGATCTGCGTAATGGGGCTGACGTGCCCAAACTGCTCAGTGAAGACTCAGAGTCAGGACGAAAGAGAACAGAGTTACATCAGCGCATGGAGCGACTACGCATGGCCCAGGAGAGGATCACCATTACCATCTGAAATGCTACCTAAAACATTTTAATTTAATATCTTCTGTCAAATCGGCTAGTTTTAGCCTCACATTTATGATATTGTGTGGAACTTTGTCTTGACAAATGATATAATAAAATTGAAGACGAAAAAGAATCTTTATCAGTCATACCTTCAACCAATTCTTCATTGCTCAACTACCAGTAATGGGTATATGGTTATATGGGTAGTTTATGGGTATACTATATGAATACTATTATTCTTATTATATGAAATTCATTGAAATGGATTATATGAAAAAATATGATTTCAATCCATTTTAAAATAAGTCTGAAGTGGAAAAGGGCTGTGAATACTTTTAAAATGAACATTACTTTGAACAAAAATGAACAAGCTTTACAGACATCTACAATAGATCTACAAAAAGAACGCCTTCATCTGATCTATATTTTTATTAATCAGGACAAAAATGTGTTTGAAGATGGTATTTTATTTCTTCCTAGAATGATGAGCAGCAGCAAATGTTCTATAAGGTCATGACCAGGGTTAGTGGAGGCTAAATGCATGCAAAAGGTGTTTTGCCTCATGATTGTCTACTCTGATCAATTACGTCTCTTCATGTCTCATAAGTTATAATTTACCACTCATAGATATACAGGATGGCAATTTTTAAATAAGGAAATGGCAATACACCACCTGCTGATGCCAGCAAAAGAGTTTGAACACAAAGTGAAAAAAGTATTATCATAAAACTGTGTAAATATTCTTTTATATTATTACAGTACATTTTTTCATAATAACAACTGTTTTTCTCATTAAAATGCATGTTTGTTCAGTTCTTTGAATGGTTGCTGATGATAAAAAAAAAAGTGATACCTAGAGGGTTTTCACTTTGGGTTTTTAACATCTTGCCAACCATTTTATTACATCTCCATCCACATGTGACATTATAGGTGTGGCATAGTGGTGTGTGTGTGTGTGTGTGTGTGTGTGTGTGTGTGTGTGTGTGTGTGTGTGTGTGTGTGTGTGTGTGTGTGCGCCTATTTAAAACCACAAGGATCGCTATCAGCTGATTCCCATTCATTAAAATTCAAGTTGCTGTACACATCCAGGTAAGTTAAATAATTTTAGATGTATAATATAAAAACACTGAAAGAGAATAGCTACATATGTGGAATGTGTTTCGCAAATGATGGCACAAGAACAAAGTAGGAAAAAAGACATTGCTGATGCTGGAGAAACCAGGTTAGTGAGAACATAATCTAGCGAAGTTGATACATGACCAGTGTTCAGCCAGTTAGTAATAGGAAACCTTTATGCCTTTTATTTATTCACAGTAAGCGAATGGAAGGGGTGTTCCATAACTGTTTAGAGGAGAGAGTTCGACCTTATATCGATCTAATCGACTCTTTGAGACTGTTTGGTATTGAAGAAGATTTGGATTTGCCAACTATAGCTGTAATTGGAGATCAGAGTTGTGGAAAAAGCTCTGTGTTGGAAGCACTATCTGGTGTGGCATTGCCCCGAGGGAGCGGTGGGTGGTTTTCCAATTTCTTTTACAGAGTAATAAATATATTACATATTACATAGATACATTACATATATTGTTATTTGTTGCATGCCAGGAGTTTTTCTGAGATTTTAAATCTTTAAAAATTACTTTAGGTATTGTTACGCGGTGTCCACTGGAGCTAAAGCTGAGGAAAATTAAGAGTGGTGTTCAGTGGAAAGCTGTAATATCTTACAAAGAAAAGTTCACTGAGTTTGATGACCCATCATTGGCTGAGAATTATGTTGAAGCAGGTTGGTACACTTTTTTTTTGTGTGTGTGTGTGTGTGTGTGTGTGTGTGTGTGTGTGTGTGTGTGTGTGTGTGTGTGTGTGTGTGTGTGTGTGTGTGTGTGTGTGTGTGTGTGTGTGTCCCTTAAAGGGAAACCTTGTTTTGAGGTTTTGATTTGAAATTTCATACATCTTTCTAACAGCCCAGAATGAGCTGGCTGGAGAAGGTGTTGGAATTTGTGATGAACTCATCACTCTGGAAATCATGGCTCCTGATGTGTGTGACCTCACACTGATCGATCTTCCTGGGATTGCCCGAGTTCCTGTAAAAGATCAACCTGAGGACGTTGGATATCAGGTTAGTGTAAACTGACTGGCCTTTATGTTTAACATTTGATTTAATTGTAACATTTCTTATTTTATTGTTGTCTAGATCAAAAATCTTATACTGAAATATATAGAGAAGGATCAAACTATAAATTTAGTGGTGGTCCCATGCAATGTTGACATAGCTACTACAGAAGCTCTGAAAATGGCACAGGAAGTGGATCCTGAAGGGAAAAGGACTCTGGGTAAAGTATTAACTAAGCTAATTAGGATACGTGAATTAGTTCTATTGCTACTAACAAACAGTGCAGGACTTTGCACA
>JAAGKR010006562.1:0-30981 GCA_011419295.1 Clarias macrocephalus
TCATTCAAAAAGGTTGAATTTGTATTATGGCAAGAAAAAAGCAGCTAAGTAAAGAAAAACGAGTGGCCATCATCACTTTAAGAAATGAAGGTCAGTCAGTCCGAAAAATTGGGAAAACTTTGAAAGTGTCCCCAAGTGCAGTCACAAAAACCATCAAGCGCTACAAAGAAACTGGCTCACATGCGGACCGCCCCAGGAAAGGAAGACCAAGAGTTCATCCGAGTCACCAGCCTCAGAAATCGCAGGTTAACAGCAGCTCAGATCAGAGAGCAGGTCAATGCCACACAGAGTTCTAGCAGCAGACACGTCTCTAGAACAACTGTTAAGAGGAGACTGTGTGAATCAGGGCTTCATGGTAGAATATCTGCTAGGAAACCACTGCTAAGGACAGGCAACAAGCAGAAGAGACTTGTTTGGGCTAAAGAACACAATAAAGAAAACTCTTTGAATGAGAAGGTGTGTCCAAACTTTTGGTCTGTCCTTAATTAAAAAATCACTTATTGCATGATTGTTGGTCTTTTGGCTGCTCCTGGCAAGGTGGTCGCATTTTCCATCCGGTCCACACATACTGTAGAAACCAAAATTCTGAGGACCACTTCATGACTCCCGGTTTCCTTCATTTTCCCTTCTATAACCTGTTCAACTACTAAGGTTCTTGTAAGTTTGATCATTTCTTCATATTTTAAAGATTTGACATTGATACTGATGTGGTCACAACCATAATCAACGCCATCAGTCTTAAATTATATTAAATTTGGGGGGGATTTTTAGTAAAAATTTATGAATTTCAAGCATTTAAATATGCATATAGCAAATTATGCAAAAACAAAATGGCTCCCACGAACATTTCAGAAGTGATCTAGCATAACGTGGACTTTTGTCAACACTGTCAGAAAATTCATCTGACGGTGGTATCTGTGTTTACAAATACGTCCAAAGTATTTCGCTAGTTAAAATACTTTTGACATTTTCTTCAGCAAAACATTAAGAAACAAATTCAATTATTGTTTTGTTTAAAGCATGATTCATTGCTTTAAAAGGGTGCACACACCCTCAATCACGCACTATAGGCAATTTGGGAAAGCCAATTATCCTAATCTGCATGTCTTTGTCCTGTGGGAGGAAACCGGAGTACCCAGAGGAAACCCACCACCCCATCTTTTAATATCTGACAGTGTTGACCAAAATCCTGTAATGCACTGAAAAGGATATAATTTGTACAGGTTGTAGAGGTTGTTCCAAAACAGGGTTTGAAAATCAACATCTTACTTTTTTTTTTTGAGAAATAATAAGGTCTATAAGGTTGGACTATAGTGGTTCCTAAATGGATGGTTGAATGGATGGTTATACTGTATAAAATCATTTAAAAATTAAAATCACTGTCGACCTGGGAAATTATATAATTGCACAAGGCTGCAACTTATTACAGGTAATGGCAGCATTTTTCAAAAATGTAAATATTTGTTGTTTTTTTAATACTTTTGAGGTAATTGCACATTGGCAAGCATACCCTTAATGAGATCAGTTAGATAAATATTTGAATAGAAAATATTATGTTTAATGGGTTGCAGTCTAAATTGCATTCACAGTCTTAAAGTTCATTTTTCAGCTTATCTGCCTGACTCTTGGTACTGACAATACCACTTAATTTTTATTTTTATTTGTACTTAAATTTTTCATTTCAATTTCACACCAAATTGATATACGTATAATTATTAGTAGCATAATGACATTCTGTGGTGGTTTTCAAGCTACATTAAAATGTCATTAAACATGCATAAATGTTCCTGTCCATTTTCCTTCAAAGATATGTCTTAAATATATAGGAATCTGTCAGATTGTCTTTAGTCTAGCTGGGACATGTACTGTCACAGATTGACTGTAGGGGTTGGCATGGTCGGCTTTCCTATGAAAATGATTTTTTCATCTCCCGGGAGAAAGAAAAATGAGCTGCAAGTGAGGCTCTTTTTATGATTTGTTCTAACTCAGGTTAGTTTTTCACTGTTTAAAGTGAATAAAACACCATTCAGACTGTCAAGAACACAAGTGTGAACACGCATGCAAATTAGGTTTATCCTTGATCACACTTTGTCTTTTTATTTTGGCATTGCCTACTTTAACGTTGAAAGGGTTGAATGGAGAGCAGCAAACAGTATATGCCGAATCAATGCCGACTAGCAAGCCAAAACACTTTAGTACATCAGTTCAGTAGATACATCCATGTTAAGGCATTTAAAGCAACTGTGTTCCACTCGTGTGGAAATGTGCTACAGCCTTAGTGTGCACCGGGTATGACTAAGTGGAGCCGCACGACAGCTGTACACAAGCAAACTGCTAATGCAGCACAGTTTATCATCAATGAATCCCACTGGATAATTGAAGTCCTGTATTAATGAGAAACCCATATCAACTCTTACTGATTCTGCCACTCCATCTGGTACGGACCCTGGTACTGTTGCCATACCCGTAGTCTCTCTGCACTCCTTTTCTCTCCCACAAGTAGAAGACGTGCTCACCACCAAATTAAAACATGGCACAGGGTTATTATGTATTATATAGTGATATTAAATTGAAAGGACAGAATATTCTTGGGCGGTTATGAGGCTTCCTCACAAAAATATCACCTGTATAATATATACAGTACTTAGAATTTTCGAATAGAATATAAAGCATAAAAATGCACAGTCACAAAAAAGTGCTGAAACCACTGTAATTATGGAGAAACTCAAAATATGAACAGATTTATATTTTTATGAACAGCCTGTATACACTTTAATCAGGTTTTTTTTTAAATGTATTTAAAAAATATACATTTCCCCTTATTTTTCCCCTTGGAACGTTCATATCCAGAACCGTTGTTTCACTGCTAACATTAGGATCAGGATTGAGGTACTGTACTTATGTTTGGTGTTATGATGATAATGTAAAAATAAAGGCTCTTTTGAAATTTCTATTTAAGTGCTTGAGAGGGAGAGAGGCTGTTAGTGAGAAGTTTATCCTTGAGCATTGTGAAATTCATCAAGAATCATTTGTAACCTGGTGGTGATATTGTTTGTCTGTGATCCTCAGTCTCCTGTTGCCTTCACTGTTTAGCACTTGATTACTGATTTAAGTAATTTAACTGTCACGCAGGGTTTGTAGAGCATTGCTGATATTTAAACTAACGTATAAAGACTTGAGTCTGCACTCCTCGTGTGAGCTCCTTTCAAAGACCACCTGATCCATTCCACTGATAACTGCTGTAATAAAACCAGCGCTTAACTGGAGGGCTCCGGTAACATGGCACTATTTAATCTATTATTCATCTTCTCTAAATGTGCCAGGCAATCACATTCTTATGGCATGGGTTTGAAACACTCACTCTGTGATTGTTTGTTCCAAGCGATCTCTGCCCTTTCCTATTTACCACACCTTGTTTTGGTGACACATAACAGAAAAGATTTTTTGTTGGGAATTGGTTAAGTAGATTTTTCATGAAGGCTCCTTTTAAAAATTTCATAAAGAAAATGATTGAATAAAATCTGTCTTAACTAGAGGGCTTCAATCACCAGCCGCTGTTTAATCAATTATTCATCACTGCAGGTGCAGAGAGGCTGTGTTTAGTCACACAGTTAGCAAATTGGACGTTTCATTAGATTGGGTAGTGCAGAGCGTCAGTTTCATCTTATGTGAATCAATTCGATTTGGTCTCCCAGTAGGGATGGGGCAAATTAGATCATCAACCAAATCACATCTGCTTCTTTAGGGTTGCATTGGTGCTACAAGGCTAACGTTGCTTAGTGCTAATAACAAGCCTCTGACTCGAATTAATTTCCATGTTGCTTCACACGTTATTCAGGCGTGTCACCTATTTACTGATTTGAATAGTGTGGCATCAATGGAATTTTCCAGGAGGCCAAATTTGATTGGAACCTTCCGATTGGATGAGAGGCAATCCATGAGTGGCGATAATAGAGAACACAGGCACTGGCACGTTTAACTTCATGTATCACTCTGCTTCACAGGAGTGAGAGTGGCTGACTGCCAAAACCCACATTCAAACAAGTCATAGACACACTTTTAGCAAGAAAACACTTCTGATAACGTTATGCCATCGCAAACATCTTGTCTCCTGAGAGTAATTGCTTCTACGTCGTTCTGAATCATCTCTGAACTGTCTCCCAAATCTCGCTCTAACCCCTGATCAAAGGCCCTACTTGGTTTGTGAAACAAGAGATTGCACACCCTACACGCTGTAGCGCGCTCGCTTTCTATTTAACGCTATTTGGGATTGAACTCCTGAAATTAGCTGACATTCTAAAGTGGAATGAGTGGAAAAATAAACTAAATCTTGTACGTTTTTCAAATCTGTCCATCACCTGCACGGTTTATTTTCCCTCGCCATTTGGCTATATACTGTAATCTCTGTTAATTACACTTACTATCGATCGCTAACTGTCGCCAGGTCTGCCAGTCATGGTTCCACCAGTCACAGAAGGATATGTGTTGGAGTAGCAAAATAACCGGTTAAATAAGCAAGCAAATCATAATCTGTTGGTGATAAATGGTGTTTGTGGAACCATTGTATGTATAAAAGCAATATAACACTTGAGGTCATTTTGTTGTCCAGAATGTGTATTAGCAGCAGAAGTCCTGTTATTTTCAAGATGGAGCTTCTGCGTATTGGAATTGTTTGTTCAGCTCATCCCACAGATACTTGATCAGATTGAGATCTGAGGTAACTTGGAGGCCAAGTCAACACTTTGAACTCCCTCGTGTGGGGTTTTTTTTTTTTTTTTTTTGCAGTGTGGCAGGATGCATTATTCTGCTAAAAGAAGCCACCGCCATTAGGCAATATGTTAGGTTGACATGAAGGGATGAACTTGTTCTGAAACAACACTATATATACTGTACTGTAGGTATGTGCCAAAGTGACAGAAAGATGAATACCGAAGACCCAAAGTTTCCAGCGGAGCATTGCCCAAAGCATCACATTCCTCCTTCTTCTTATTGTGCATCCTGGTGCCATACAGTCTATTTCCCAGGTAAAGGTCCACAAGATGCAAAAGAAAACTGATTCCTCAGAACAGGTCACCTTCTTCCATGTCTTCATGGTCCGGTTCTGATGCTCATGTGCACAGTGTTTCGGTGGTGGACAGGGGACAGCATGTTCTGTCTGACAGGTCAGGGGGTACACTGCCCTGTACACAGCAAGCTGTGATGCGCTATCTGTTCTGACAATTATTTATCATACCTCTCATTAACTTTTTTTTAAGCCTTGTGCTCCCATGACCCTGTCACCAGCTCACTGCTTGTCCTTCCTTGGATCACTTTGGTAGGGACCAAGCAGTGCATGCCAGAAACGCATGTCAACGGCTAGTGTTTTGGAGATGCTCTGACTCAATAGTCTAGCCTTCAAAATTTGAGCCCTGCCCATTTTTCCTTTCCAGCACTTCAAGAACAGATGCCACTATAAAGAAATTATCAGTGTTATCCACTTCCCTTGCTCATGGTTTTATAGTTATACCTGATCAGTACATGAATACACACAAACAAATATACTATACAGTATGTACATTCGACTGTACAGTATAATGCTTACATGGCAACAAAATGTATTGTGATATAATGTTAACAGGGCAACTGGATTTATTTTCAATCTTTGTTGAGGTTGATGTGATTTTGACCTTGATGCTTTCATTTGAAAATAATTTCTCAGTAGCACGTCATGTAGAAAGCGCAGTAGACTACTGGTAAGAATGCGTGTGAGCTTTAATCAGTGCTTGTGCCCCTTGTCAGTGAACAGTGATGTTAAAACAGTAATGCCACTTTTCAGGTACTTCACTGCTTATTGTCACACTTTCTGCTCAGAGAGGGAATGCGATAGAGAGCGAGAGAGAGAAAGAGATCATAAATAGATTGGGGTCCTCAACAACATAATTTCTACAGCAGTGATTGCTGGCTTGCAAAGTTAAAGTCACATCTTACCTACGGTACATGAGGAGTCTGATATTGTTGATGGCACACAATATTTTCTTAATTCCAACTCACCCAAATGAATTCATCACAGTTAATTAGCAATTCTTTATGAGCCAAGGCAGCTGTGTTAATACAGGCAAAAGGGGAAAAAAAGAGGAATTCTGGTGTTAAACCACTGTGTGTCAAGTGGGATTGAGAAGTACTCATCAAGTGAGCCTATATTTAAAATGCCATTCACATGAGTTCATCCTTCACAGATCACTGCAGATTTGTCATTATGTTTCCGTTAGCAACATGCACGAAATATAAAATTTCGTTTTAGAGAATTGCTACCAGATGATGTTGTCTTTAAGGACAACATACCCAAGCTGAGATTTTACAATCACTGGAAACATCACGACCCATCAGGGAAAAACACAACAACCACCTGCTGTTTTCTCAACATATTTTCCACCTGTCTGGATTTTTGTTGTAGGTGTTTCCTTGTTCCACAATGTTTCTCATGTTCTAAAGGTATTATCTTTTTTTATTTTTATTTAAGTGCAATATAAACACAAGATTTACTGTAAATAATAGACTTAATATTAACAAATTAAACTAGAATATTAAGAAAGAATGTAAGGCAACACAAAGCAGTGCAAAGTGAGAATCAGCTACGGTAGCTGAAGCCCCCGATCCAGATCCATGGCAAATGTGATGCAGATCTGATGGAGGCAAAGCGGATCCAAGTCTGGTCCGGATCAGAGTCGTCTGCTGTTAGCTGAAACAAAAAAACGTAATGACAACAAACCTATACATAAAGAAAGAAAGAAAGAAAGAAAGGTTTTGTCTGTACATTCATCAGATTGTTTCATACATCGGAGGATCCAGAACCAGAATAAATTCTGTCTGGATGTATGTACATATGTATGTATGTCTAGCCAGATTTTTTCACAGCATTGTGCAAAACGGGCTGGACAGAATTTAATGAAATTTCAGCAGAACTTATTGTAGGTATATATTTTTTAAAGAGTAACCTGAGTCATGAAATCAAAATGGTGAGTAGAAGTCAAGTTATGAGCAGTTATGTGCCAGATTATGTCACAGCATATATAATTTTTTTTTTTACCGTTTTCTCCTTGAAGAGGGCGTGGCTATCCGTATCACTCAACGAAGCCAATCTATGCGATAGTTTACCATGTACAGTATAGACAGAGTATGCAGAAGACGCAGAACAACCATAATGCACCTACAAACCACCACAGTCCACAAAAAAACAGAAATGTAAAAAAAACTGCACAGTATGGCTTATGCCAAAAAATCTGAAAGTAGTCTATGAAAACAAAACATGAACAGAAAAGATGAACAGACAGATCACGGTTGTTAGAGCAAACATATTTGCAGTAGTACAAGGTGAAGGCATGTACTGTAAAATACCCTAACTGGGAGCCCAGGTGCTGAAATACCTCCCTGGTCCAGGTTGCCCCTCTACTGTACATAATCACTATAATACAACCTAATTTTATCATGCAAAACTGGCTGGATAGAATTGAATGAAACCTTTTCAGTACTTACTGTATACAGTATATCTGCCTGACGTTTAACCTGTATCATAAGTATGTTGAGTAAAAGTGATGTTTTGAACAGTTATGTTCCAGATTTAATAATCTACGTTAAAATACGGTACTAATAAGATACTTGCCCAGCAAAAGACAATAGACGCCAATGGATATTCATTATAAAAGCTAAACTGAATATTTTTACTTGGATTTTACTAGTTAAATTATTTTAACTATTTCTACAAACTCTTTTTCTCTCAACCACGGGAAAATACTAGAGAAGGGAATTGTGTCCTTACCGGGGAGGACACAGTAAAACCTTAAACATGAACAAAATCATGTGCCGAACTGATAAGAGGCGACACCCGACAAGCACTCACACTGGGAGCTAGGATGCTGATTGACAGTAGAAACTCTGGGATTTTTGACAGACGCTGTGTTGTTTAGCATGTAGCCATATAAAGACAGAAACTCACCTGCTACTACAGCAGTGTGTGTCATTACTTCACCTATGACAAATCATCCACGGCTGTTAGCTGTGTTCTGTCCAGGACTTGTGATGAAATGTGTCATGAATGAAGGTGTAAAACTGATTGACATTTACAGAAGACTTGAGGCACAGTACTCTTGATGCAATCGTAAGTTTGTGAATGATGTGAACCTTTGGCGAATGGAAAGCCTGATCTTTAAAAATCAACTTGTCACCAACTTGAGAAAGAGGGATCTGTCTATGGGAACTGTACACACAATCATTCACGAACACCACTCACACTTCCAGTCTGCTTCAATTTCAAGACATTATCAGGGTCGAGATAGCGTCTTTTCGACTTCTGATGATGCGTTTAGTAATGAGGTTATGGTTTGGCTTGATATAACACTATAGTGTATTTTTCCCCAGTTCAGTGTTGAGGCAAATTCTTCACACATTAGGGTCGCAAAATGATTTGTGGGAGAATTTTAGAATTTTACTGTTATTTTCTGTAAAAGACAATGAAGAAAGCTGGATTGAAAAAGAAAAAAACATGAATGTTTATTCCAGAATTTATTGCGCTGTCATGATGGATTATCTTTAGAGCACTCGCCTAATCAAGTTTCTGATTGTGTTTTTTTTTTTTTTTACCAACTTTAAATTGAAAACTTTCAACCCTGAGAAGAGGATGATAAAGCCTAATAAAAAAAGAAGGAGCTTTGAAGTGGAGTAGACGACACAGAGGGAATTAACCTACATACAAGCTTTCACATCTTAAAATAATGCTCCTGCTATTCATAGCATGAGGGCTGCTCGTGTCCAGTCAGGTGCTTTAAATAACTGAAGCAGGGCTGAGTGTGCAGTAAGTGACCAAAAGGTCCATAAATAGCATTTGCACATGCATAGTTTTTTACCTTTTTTTGTTTATTCTACTAATTATATGTTGTGTAATCCAAATGTCTAAGTCTACTAGGAGCGGGGGCTGAGTTGAGGGATGCAGAGGGTGCACTATTGCTTGATGGAAATAGAAATCATAGCTTGGGAACAAAAAAAAAAAAAAAAAAAATAATAATAATAATAATACAGTGATATCACGGCATATGAATGCCCTGCCTCACGAATGTTGACCTTTTTGCAAGAAATTTGCCTCGGATGTGAAGTATATCTTTGGCTAGTAGCCGATCAAAACTTGTTTGTGTCAGTGGAAAGCCAAGCGAAACGAGTTATTAAACATATATATATATATATATATATATATTTTTTTTTTTTTTTTTTTTGTGCAAGATTTAGTAAAGGTATAGGACCCTGGATCCCCAGAATCCCTGGGTCCCTGGGTCGCCAGGAAACAGGAGCCACTTTCAGTTTAGTATTTAAAGCAGCAGGTGCCAAGAGGAATCATAAACTGAGGTTAAGTGATGTTTAATGTCTATTTCATATTTTACTATTACTGAAACAGAATATCTGCATTTATATTATTTTATCTAGAAAAATGCATTCAATATGAAATTCCACATTAAGAACTTGCCTCCAGAACTAACAGAATAATAATAATAATAATAATAATAATAATAATAGGATTATACTGTATAATGCCTTCCTTTTTCTTTAAAATACCTATTTTCTTTAAAAAAAAAAAAATTTTTTTTGTACTTTATATCATTTTGATACCAAAACTAACAGGCGCAGAAAAGCGAAAAAACTATTTTGTATTCTGTATTATTCATTTGTTTTAATCAAATGATCTTTAATCACATTTTACCATAATTTGAATGCACTGCTCAAATATTATTTATTAAAAAAGTAGAGCTCCAACTCCTAAATCCCAATTTAAGCCCTGAATGAGCTGTTTTGATTGAATCGCCTATCACTAATGCAGTTATATTGCTCCAACATGACTTCTTTACTAATAAAAAAAAATCCCTACACTATGCTGTGTGAAAGCAAAGGTGGAAGTAGTATTGAAGAGGCTAGTCTGCCAACTGGGCCAGGTACATGTGTTAGAAAGAGATGTGTAGGTATCAGTATTCCATACATATAAGTGTAGATAATATTTGACACCACGAAAATCTTTATTTTTTAAATCAAATGGTTTCTTGTGATTACATACAACATAAAATCTGTATACAGTAGTTACAGTGAGTGTTAGGCTAAAAAAATGCTTTATCTATTTTGAATGCTAACTGGATAGCAGTAACATAATAGAATATAATAATATACAATACATATATAATATAATATAATATAATGTAATATGTCTTTTTTATTAATGTCTTTTTATTTGTAGTGCGCTTTTAACAGAAAATATTAAATCAGCTTTACAGAAATCTAGATGTAGATTTAGGTCCCTAATGAGCAAGCCAGAGATGGCTTAACAAGGTGTCATGGAACAACATGAGAAAGACACTTTGAGAGTAACCAGGCTCAACAGGGAATCCATCCTCTTCTGGATGACCCCAGCAGGAATTTTTGTCAAAATGTTGTTGTGACGTTAATTTGGCAATGTAACAGATGTTGAGCCAGCGTTGGTATGCTGTTGTTCTTGACAGTTAGAATTACATTGCTCAACTGATATTGGAACTTAACTACATAATAATTTGGAAGCTTAGATGGTAATATTTCAGAAAGAATATGACATTACAACAATAAGATGTGTAACACGAGATACAGTACACACGCTGTGTGTGGGAAGCTGTTGTTTCCTCCGACCAGAATTCTAAACCCTGCTAGTTCGGATGTTGTGCGAATGGGTGTTATTTGGCGTAAATGTTCTGAATAAAGTTAGAAAAATTTTGCAACATTGTGTCCGGGACGTTCATTCAATGTTATCTCAAAGACATTTCAGCAAAAGCAACATTGTCCTGACAGTGATGCACTAATTTTGAAATTCTGGGCCAATACTGGTGTTTAATTAAAATTATTTAGCCTCTGGCCATACTGATTGTTTATGTATTTTTGCTCTTTATTTCCTTTTGTGCTAGGGTAATTAAAGGGGGTAAAAGAAATGCGGTAATGCCAATTTATTTTATTTAAACTAGACTTGAAAAGGAGAGCGTTGCGGGGGGGTGGGGGGGGGGTTCTAGTTAACCTTCACACTGAACTTTTTCCCCTGTAATGAACAGTGTAAGGAACAATTATTGCATTCTGTTTTCCAGTCATGTACAGTATGACATAGATATTTTGTCAGAATAAAGGTACTGTACAGTGTGGAAATCTCTGCGCAAACACATTGCCATCCTTCCATGCTAATCGGCTATCCTGGCGCTATTGCTAATTAGAGGCTCCCTGCTCTTCCTCACTCATTAAACCACACCACTTTAGAACGTTGTTGAAAAGAGGGCGGTTTTGGGGCGTATTAGATCTGTGCCATCCTCGCTCAAGCTGTTACTGGGTAGGTTCTTGTTGTCCCGGTCAGACCACTGCCAACCATGTTGTGTTACTAACCAACACAACATGGAAGCAGCTCCGCATTAAATTGATGCGACAGTACAGAAAAAAATCGTCCCCTGCCATCTGTGAATGCCAACTTATTTGCCGATGGCAGACAACCAGGAGAATATTGGCTGATAGCGATAAATAAATGTTTAAGCATTACACTTATATACCAGTATACCAGTGGTTCCCAGCCCCGGTCCTAGAGGATCTACACATTTAACTATTTTCTCAGCCCCCAGCACCCCTGATTTAACTAATCAGTTAATTAACAGCCTTTTATGAATAGAAGTGAGAAAAAAACAATAAAATGTGCATATTAAAGGGTCCTCCAGGACCAGGGTTGTGAACCACTGAAATATACAGTACTATAAAGTTAAACAGTGCTGAGTGTGCTGAAAGGGTGTCCAGTCTGACCACTGTAGTCTTTAAAGCAGCTCTTCTCATATGCAAGTCTTCAGTCCCCAGGTGAGATTCTATTCTATAGTAAAAAGGAAGACTTTTTTTGGGGTAGACATTTTTATTTTTAAGTGTTTTTGGGATATGCCTTCTTTTGTGGCCACACGCAGCAGCCGAAAGCGGCTTTGAAGTTCACAGTGATGTGTACTTGATCCTCCATCAAACACTTCACTCGAGCTAAAGAAGTCATGCTGCCGTTAAGATGATAATGGGGATTTAACCAAGAAGAGATGACGAGGGGGCCGCGTACTGGAATGCAAGAGAAGTTCTAGGTGTCCTAGGACGCAGACAAAGTGCAGCTTGTGCCGAGACAATTTGCACTGCCGGAGCCTTTGAACATGCCCTTAAATAAGCTTGCATGTGCAGATGCAGCACTTTTACCAGTTCCACACTCCTCTCATTCCTGTTTTTTTTTTCTTTGCAAGATAACGTTGAACTTTTTCACATAGTTCAAAAAGACAGCACTTTAAAAAAAATGGCTTGAAAAATCTTGATGTTACAGTACCTGAAATGTTCAGGGTTCCAGTATTAGTTTAGTTTAGAGTTAAGTATAAGTCTTTATATGTGGATTATTTGTGCTATTTTACAAAATTGTATATTTTAAAAAGTCATTATGTACTGTAGCATATCAAAGAAATTGTTTTACGTTAAATGTCTGATAATTTGAATATAACAGATTTTGACTTCCATGATACATGTAGGAGCACTGATCTAGCGCCAATGCAGAAAGCAGACCCTTGACGCAGTCAGCTGATTACACTTACAGTAAGACACTGCAAAAAAAAAAAACTTTTTGACAAATTGGTTATTTAACTACTTTTGTGCAATTCTACAAATCAAATGAGGACTGTACCAACTTCTTCAATAGCAGAATGAGCAACGCTGTGCCTGCTGATGTCGTTTTGACAATTTTGTCCTCATTAAAGCCTTACCCAATTAATTTGATGTTCAAAGAATGCTGACAAGCACCGTGTGAGACTGATGAAGAGGTGAATGCATGCACAAGTCTACTGTAAACATCTGCTGGAAGAATAATAATGAGAAGAAGAAAAAGAAGAAAATCACTTTATTGCCAATGCGTCGCATTACCGCTATTCACCATCATGTTACTGTTTGTGTTGCGGCTTTAATTACCATACACACTGAGTTTGTATCAAATATTAACAATGAATGAAGCAACACTTTAAAAAAGTGATTTTGTGTAAGCAGTGCAAACTGGGAAAAACTCAGCCGCCGTGTGCCACGTTTCTCCGTTTTGTGTCATGATAGTAAAAAACTAAAACATAGTAATGCTGCGCTGTGTATTAAATATGTTACATACCTACATGTACATACACAAACCGTACAGTACTTTTTGTTCAATAGATGTGCATAACACTTACCTGAACATACCTTAATTTCCACAAAAAATCGAGATTTTCTTTATGGCAAAGTATGCTGTGTAATATGTAAAATCGCCTCTCGTCGCTTTTTTATCTGCACTCATTCTGTGCCGGGACGAAGAATCGCCTGCCAAACTGTCATTAAGGCACATATGCGATCAGAGAGACTACACACTAACGACTATGATATGAAAATGTGTACCAATGTGTGCTCTCCGCAGTCTGAGCCTGCCAGCAGAATCAGCTTTGGCAAGAGCAACAAACGAGGCATCTGGTGTGAACCTCAGTCGAAATCAGAAGTGGAAGCTGATTCGTAAGTGTTTGTCAGATGGAAGAGTGGCTGCTTTCATTTACTTGGCAGACGCTTTTATTCAGAATGACTTATAAGTGAGACGGAATTAAATCCATGCATGAAGCCAAGCGTTTGCTCAAGGACACGACTGGCTTTGCAACGCTGCTCGGATCTGAACTTTGTACCTTCTAGTAACTTGAAGATTACAACAAAAGATAGAGATCAAAATGTATAAAATGCATGAATAAATTACACATACAGATACAGGTATGAATAAAGATGCAGCCATAGATACACATACTTGGCATAAACAAATTAGCTTATACTAAAATCCATACATTGCATAATTAACCAGCTTTTTTTCTGGCGTGTCTGTATGAGCTTTGCACTTTCCTTGCATTTCTTAATGCATATTTCTCCAGCTCTGTCCAATTAGATGGAGGATGTTGGTGGACAGCTTTTTAGGTCATTTTCATTTTAATCTGGGCTTTGACCCATTTCCAAGCAGAAACCTCCTTAGTTTAGACTTGTGCTTTGCCTAATTGGTGTATTGGAGCATCAATTTTTGCCCTAATGCAGTTGTCTGGTCAACTCAACAATTTTTTGCACCATCTATGTTGAGTGTAATGGCAACAAGCTTTCTAATTCTTCCGACTGAAAAGCATCCCTAAAGCATGATGCTACCACCACCCTGTTTGATCACAGCAGTGAGATAACCTGGGGGTTAAGCTGCAGTTGGATTCAAGCCAAACGTAAAGTGCCAATTGTTTAGCTTTAATCTTATCAGATTATTTAATCTGTAAACATGGAAAGAACTTGGAGTTGAGCAGAACTGACTTTTCAGTTGTGATGGCATTTAATGTCACATGGCGATATTCCTCGTGTCTTTTGAGGGAAAAGGGTTAACTCAATTGTGCAAAAATAGTAGCCATGACAATTTTTGATATTGTCTTTTTTTTTTAATTATTATCCATTACATATTTTTGTTTTAATAGAACCATTGCTATAGATGGTGTCATTGCTATTCTTGCTCCCAGATACCTTAACACAGGTATAACATAGGTATAAGATATACTGTGACGTTTATGTACACCCCAATAGATGAATAGGTTGGAGAACAGATGAATGTTTAGAGGTGGCTGGATAAAACAAGTAACATCCTATTAGAAAGATATAATTGTATAATAAAAATTTGTTGGTCACCTCTACAATGGTCTTCCTGGTTATTTGGTTGAAAGCATAGATCTGCAGCCTGCTCACACAACTAGACCATCAAGTAGTTCCTAAAGAGTTTTGGGCCAGAGGCAAAACTGAGCAACCAGCTGTTATAAACGGAAAAGGCTGGCAGGCACATGATATGCTGTCACGCTTTGGAGACTCAGAAAACACCCTCCACCTGTGTTCACTGTAGCAAGCCAAGTGACCAGACTTTCTTTTTTTTTTCTTTTTTTTTTTTTTTGTGATAGTTCTTGAAACTGGGCCAAAATATTGACAACAATAATGGCATTTACTGTAGATTAAGATTTTCTCAAGTTCATGCAAATTGCTAATGACATAATAAAGCAATGGATAGACTCATTCTAGAGTCCCTAGAGTGCAGGGACTGTCCATCACATAATCCCTTATTAACACTATATCAGCTCCTCATAGACAGATTGCCTACTCCCAGATTCAAAGCTATCCCCACTGGATTTTCCACTGAGTGAACAGGTTGTCTAACCTGTCTCTCAAGCCCATATACTGTAGTATGTGTTTAATTATTAATTGCCTATTGCATTGGACATGTTCTCTACAACTTTAATGGGACCTTGCAGTGTAATTCACAGACCCATTTCATTTTGGGTCTGCCATTTTACACGCTATTTATATACGGTACATCCCGATGTAACCATACGCCCTGCTATAGTGTTTGAACGAAGTATATAGATTGTTCCATCAGTTCAGGATTCTTATCCTAACTCATCAATCAGCCGTCACGTGACTATTATGACAAACAACATCCCTCGGGATGGCAGGAAGTGAAAAAACAGGATGGACGAGATAGGGGAAAGTCCGTATCGCTTTAGTTTAATTGGTATTTCCAGAGAATAGTATAAGCAGAAGATCACTAAACACTAAATATTTTGCATGTAGTTCTTATGTTTTGAAGAGAAGCAAATTAAAAAAGTAATTAAAAGACATGACTATTATCAAGGTAGGAGATTTAAGTAACAATCTAATCCTTGTGCACACTGCACAATATTGTGCATGTTGCTTCTTCCTACTCTTCTCCTCAATCTGTGTGTGTATGGGTGAGAAAAAATGTTTTTAGATAATAATGAGATTGTCCCTGATGAGCAAGCCAAGGGTGACAGCGACGGTGGCAAGGAACAACTCCCTGAGATGACAATAGGAAGAAACCTTGAGAGTAGCTGGTCCTTCTCTGGATGCCTTTAGATTCCCGCAGGGTTGGCCTTTGTCTGTTGGCACAATCTTCAGATGTCTCAAGATGGGTAGAAATATAAAGAGCAGGTGGAAAGAATTAGCGTAGTTGCCATTCAGGATATTAGCAGCACTAGATAAAAGTGTGCATTCAGATGTACTGGAGTACGAGGTTATGGGATGAATTATGCATATGCTAGATTAAAGAGATGCGTCTTGAGTCTACTTTTAAACTGGTAGACTGTGTCTGAGCCCCAGTGACAGATATAACCACATGGGATATGCAACAGCGGCATGGTGGTGTAGTGGTTAGCGCTGTTGCCTTGCATCTCCGGAGTCTGGGTTCGATTCCCGTCTCTGTGTGCATGGAATTTGCATGTTCTCCCTGTGCTTGATGGGTTTCCTCCCACAGTCCCAAGACATGTAGGTTAAGTTAGTTGGCATTACCAAATTGGCCATAGTGTGTGAATGAGTGTGTGTGTATGTGTGTGTACCCATGCCACCCTATGTCTCCTGGGATAGGCTCCAGCACCCAAAGCCTTTATTTGTCACATATACATTACAGCGCAGTGAAATTCCTGCTTCGCATATCCCAGTATAACTGGGGTCAGAGCGCAGGGTCAGCCATGATACAGCGCCCCTGGAGCAGATAGGGTTAAGGGCCTTGCTCAAGGGCCCAACAATAGCAACCTGGCTGAGCTGGGAATCGAACCATCAATCCTCCGATCAGTAAGCTCTCTGAGCCAACGCTGCCCCTGACCACGTGACCCTGAATACAGGATTAAGCGATACAGATGGTGAGTGAGTGAGGGATATGTAACATTTAATGAAACAATCCTTGCACAATCCTCCTCCATAAAACTTGAGCCAACTGTAAACACACAAACCATACACATTTTGAGAGCTAGTAACAGTGCTTCCTATGTAGAAAATCACATCCTGACACAACACAGCTGACTAGACATGCCAGACACCAGAGCAGGTTTGAATGTTATGGATGATCAGTGAATTAGGAATTCCTTCAAAGAATTCTGAAAGGCTGCTATGGTAGCAGTCTGTGCAGTAAATTCAAAACAAATATTAATGCATGATGTCGTTTTTAATAAATGATTGTTCATTTCATGCATGAAATGAATAAGCTAAGATTTCATGCCACGTTTCATTTCGGCAAATTGCATTGAATTAAAGTATTGATTTTGTAATTGGATGACATTTAAAAGTGAACAATTTTGATGTGTAAGCATCACATTTTTGTTTCAGTATACAGTAGTATGAAATTACCTTTTTATTATTAATCACAAGTAGCAACTGTTCATTATTGTTCATTAATATTAATAAGTTGGCTTTAGTTAATTTAGAATTCTCTGAACTTTCCCTATATTTTCATGAAATTTCTGTATGAGTTTTTTTTTTTTTTTTTTTTAATCAGCTACACTTAAAGTTAAGATTCTTTGTGAATACTGGCCCCTGATATGCCGTCCAGAATGATGCACCATTTTGCTATCCTTGACTCTGAGCTGTGAATCTTCCCTACAGCATTTCTCATGTCAGGAGCAGAGGTGAGGGCTGCTTTTTGACAAGTTACTATAAGTAAAAGAAAGGCAGCTGGCCCTGATAACCTCTCTCCTTCTACATTTTAGCCCCGTGCTGATGTTCTGGCAACTGTCTTCTCTCCTCTCTGAAATTGCCATCTTTTCCTTTCAGGGACAGCTAAATATAAATAAAATATTTTGTTACAAATACTATGAAATTTTTTCAAGGTACATTTTTAGAATGTGAACTATTTTAAGTTCTACATTTTCCGGACAGCAGTGCTTTGTAGGGTTGGATACCGAAACATTTCCAGTAGGTCTGTGTGGGGTCGGGTACAAACCCGTTGCTATGCAGCGGTATCTACAGTATATAACCGGGTATGTATTAGTAACTGAATCAGAAAGCAGACTTTGGTGCCTCACTTCGGTGCCACTTAAATGCCTGAGTGATCAATTGAAATATTCCATTAGTCCAACATTTTTTGTGGCTTTTTTATGAAGTACCGGTTCAGGCACCGTTTAGCCACCGGTACCTTTTTAAAAGTAGCGATTTGGCAACATTGTGACATTGTGTGCACTGTACAGACATGATCACTAGTATAGCAATGCTAATTTGGTAAAAGGGATCTTTTGGTAAAATGTCTAAAACTTTGCAAAAATTTTAAAAGCAAGTTTTTTGATTAGACCCAATGAACAGATCTCCAGATGATACAGTCAACCTTTTCTTCAACATCAAGGGAATTTTCTTCGAAAGGCAGTGTGGCACTGGGCTACTGGATTTTGGACATACTAAGGTATTAAAAAAAACTCCACTTTTGCTATGTATTAAAAAGATGGGAGATATACATGCACTCTGCGCGTTCTCAAAAAAGACAACCTATAGCACCTTGGAACATTATAAATAACATTATAATAATTTATATAACCAGATATAAATCCAGCTGTGGTGTAAAAATGACCACAGCTGGATTTACTAAGAGAAGATTATAGCTCCTGTCATATCCGTAAAGCTTAGGCACAGTACAGCTGGCTCCATCCTTATTGTGTTGTGTGATGTATTGATGTGATCTCACTGATGCCCTTGAGAATTTCAACGTTTTTATTTCTTATACACCATAATAAAATCTTAGACACCAATCAAGCAATAGCATTAAACCCGCCAGCCTAATATTGTGTAGGTCCCCCCTTGTGCCATAAAAATCAGCTCTGACTTATTTAGGCATGGACTCCACAACGCACGTGATTGTAACTGGCACCATGCTGTAAGCAGCAGATATTATAAGTCCTGTAAGTTGTAAGATGGGGCCTCCATAGAGATTGGACTTTGGGAATTTTAAAAGCCTTGAACACGCTGACATGCTCCTTGTGTACTTGGTCAGTGAGAATGTTTAGGTAGATGGTACAGTACATGTCAAAATGAGATCTAAATGAAAGGCAAGACCCAAGTAGAACATTGTAGAACATTGCCCAGAGCATCACACTGCTTCTGCTACAATGCCTTCTTGATATAATGCATCCTGGTGCCATCTCTTTGCCAGGTAAGCAATACACAACCACCTGGCCATCCACAGGATGTACTGTAAAAGACAATGTAGTTCATTAGACCTTCTTCCATTGTTCCATGGTCCAGTCCTGATGCTTACAGTATATGCCCATTGTAAGTGCTTTTGGTTGGAGGGCATGGGTCAGCATGGGCACTCTGACTGGTCTGCAGCTATGCAGCCTCATACACAGCTAACTGTATTGCACTACACCTTTCTGTCACAACCAGCATTCACTTTTTCAGCAATTTCTGTTACAGTAGTACTTCTATTGGATTGGACCAGAGGTTCTGCTGTAGCTTACAGTACATTCCCTGCTTGCATTATTGACTCTTGCGCGCTCTTGATTCTGTCCCATGTCACATTCACACATTTCCTGCTTCCGAAACAGCACAAGTTGAGAACTTTACTTGATGCCTGACAGGTTCCAGTGTAACAAGATAATCAATGTTATTCATTTCAGTTGTCACTGGTTTTAATGTTAAGGCGGATCTTGTTAGGTGCGATGCAGATTTCTGTTTGAAATCATCAGCTTGTAGTATGTGTTAAGCTTTGTTTAGCTGTGTTAAGAGTCAAAGTACATTTAATGTTACATCTTTTGGAAATAAGAAGCTGTAGCAACCACTTACAGAACAGCCAGGATTTTTGGCTGCACTGATATCATACCAGGAATTTAGAATATCATTTATGCCCCCTATTTAGAAATGACTGTTTTGATTCCCCTGCCCAAGTGGAGATGGAGTTCGCTGTTGATTACCAAGTCAGATCACGACTTATTATTTAATAGGGAAGGCTGGCAAGCCGATGCCAAACCTCTACACCCTCCTGAGCCTTGAGAAAACAGCAGCTGAGCACTCACAGTCGTGTTAGGGTGTACAAGGCGATGAAATATTTATAAGATCTATTGGCTTCAGAATTAAAGCCAGCTTCCAAGAATTTAATCTGCAGTTCACAAAAATGCCAAGGCTACCGGCAGCGACCAGGGAATACAAATCACTTGCTCCTCTGTGAAAAATCACCAGGATTTTCAATGCCTCACGCTTCATGCCATGCTACTTAGGTTGGCCTTAATACTGATATTAACTTACGGCTCTCTTTCCATTGCAAGTACTGTACTGCATGCATAGTAGAAAATAAAATTGATATTACGTTGTTCAATGTTGTAAGGGAGAATAATTATAATGCATGATGTGATGTTTTATTTTAAAAAAAATACTACTCAATTTTTTTTTTTTTTTTAAGTTTTCCAAAAATCCAGGCTAGCCCAAAAACACTTCTTGGTATGTTATTGACGGATCGCTACAGTATATGTTGCAATTGAGCCAGTATCATGTATTAGTCATAGAGATCTTTTCAGTGCGCCAGAATTTCTGAATCCATTTAAGTTTTTTTGCAACATAAATACTAACATACCTCAGCAGGTTGTGCTTAAAATGATGATCATAATCTTTTCTCATCATTGAAATGATGCATATTTATTTCATTTAATCTACCCGACTATAGTAGCATATAAAAAGATATGTTCTGGCAAGAAAGATGTTTTCGTTCAGAGAGAATTGTGGCCCTCTTGTACAAGTAAAGCTTAAGGCTATCGAGACCAAAAGCTGTGATATGGAATAAACTTTGAGAAATGAGGCAAACATGGTGTGGCATTTAGACTTATTCACTTCACCGCCACTTCAATGCGCACTGACTTCCAGGTGAAGCAAAATTCAATCTAAGCACTAAGCATCTAAGTGAAGTGAAGCAGTGGCTTGATGACAGTCCTGGGTTTAAGATCATAACCAATCAGCACCCTGTTGCAACAGATTGTAGGGGTGTAATGTGGAAAGCTAGCAATGTGTAAAATTCTCTTAGCACCAGACACATACAAGGCATTAAAGAAGTCATTCATGAAATGATCAAGACATCAGCTCTCCATCAACCAATCAGTAACACAACTGGACATAAACAGGAATTTCTACATATTGTATATGATCATAACTCGAGGAAGCAGTTCCCATTTCTTTCAGTGGAGCATATTTAATTTAAATCCAAATGCATTCTGCTCTACATCTCTTTGGATTCCTGCCTCTCATATGGTGTTCTTAGACCTCCCGCAACCCTGATGAGAACAAGAACTTTTAATAACGATGAATAAATGATAGCAAGATATTTCTTTACTTTGATCTGATGTGCTGAATATTATAAAATATAATGTTATTAAATATAAAAAAGAAATCTGTAATGTACTATATATTATGCATGTTCATGTAGGTAATTCACATGCTTTTCTGATGTATTTGTTGTATCTATGGCAGGTTTATACAGTAACCCTCATGTCTGCTTGGAATTTACTTTTAAGCATCAGTGTGTTGCCAAGATGAAAATAATTTCAGTTATGTATGACACGTTCAACAATTGAATAGCGTGTAGCATTTAGTTAGTATTTATCTTTATAAATACAGGTTTAATGAAATTTGATTTTAGACATCATCTAGCCTATTTGAGGTGCTCTTTGAATAAAACTTTAGCCAGAGTAGAAAAACAGCACATTCCCATAACTCATAACCGTCTTTATATATACTGTAGCAAACTCAAACAAAGGCACCTCAACCATGATTCAACTGAAATTATATTTTCACCGCTCCTTTTCTCTGGCAGCATCTGAGCGTTTTCCTTGTATTGACTCACTGTTGCAACGTTTACATGAATTAGGGTGTTTTACAGTCGATATAAAGGAATCGTGGGTGAAACCTGAAGCTGATTCATTAACTGTGCATGTTATATATATTTGTTGAATAACAGCCAGTGCGATATATGACATTTTGTGCTACAGTTGAAGTTAGTTCCTTTACCAGGAACATTTAAACTCTAAGGTATTATGTCTTCCATGGTCTTAGGTCAGTTAGGATCACACCTTTATTTTAGAATGTAAACTTTTATTTCTTTTATCACCTTCCTAGTGGGTCAAAGGTTTATATACACTTAGTTAATATGTGGTAATATTGCCTGTAAATAGTTTAACTTGGATAAAACATTAAAAATAAAAAAAAGTCACCGTCCCCAAGCTTCCTATGAAAAGTTGCTTGAGCCCATTCCTCCAGACAGAACTGGTGTTACTCAGTCAGGTTTGCTTCAACACCTTGACTTTGTTGTCCTTAAACCATTTTGCCCAAACTTTGGAAGTATGCTTGAGCGCTTCCTTTCTCATTATGCCATCTATTTTGTGAAGTACCAGTTCGATCTGGTGTAAAGCACCCCCACTGCCACTGACGTGCTTCACAGTTGGGATGTTCTTTGGTTTGTCAGCCTCTCTCTTTTTCCTCCAGACATAACAATGGTAATGGTAATTCCAGACAGGTAAAGTTTTGTTTCATCTGACCAGAGGACATTTCTCCATATCCCCATGTGCACTTGCAATCTGTAGTCTGGGTTTTTGTGGAGGTTTTGGAGCAGTGGTTGTTCCTCGCTGAGCAGCCTTTCAGCTTGTGTCGATGTCTGTCTTGTTTTACTATGGATATATACTTTTGTACCCATTTCCTCCAGTGTCTTCACAAAGTCCTTTGCTATTGTTCTGGGATTGATTTGTACTTTTTATACCAAAGTACTGTACGTTCATGTCTAGTCAAAGCTGCGTGATCCCATGGTGCTTATACTTGCAGGGTATTGTTTGTACAGATAAACGTGGTACCTTCAGGCATTTGGAAATTGATCCTAACACAATGAAGTCCTGGCTGATGTCTTTTGATTTTTCTCATGATTTTAAATAAAGAGCCAATGCATGTGAAGCTAGGCCTTAAAATGCATTTACAGGTAGACCTCCAATTGAGTCAAATGATGTCAGTTAGCCTATTATAAACTTCTAAAGACAGGACATAACTTTTTTTGGAATTTCCTAAGCTGTTTAAAGGCCCAGTCAGCTGATTGTATTTGAACATTTGACCCAATGTAGTTGTGATAAAGTGAATTATAAGTGAAATAATCTGTAAACAGTTGTTGGAGTAAAGTAGCTGTCCAAGCTGACATGAAAAACTATAGAACTATAAAAAACATGAAATCTGCAGCGTGGATAAGAAAACAGTTTAATGACTTCAGCCTAAGTGTACTGTACTGTATGTAAACTTCTGACTTCAGCTGTAGCTAAGGAAACAGCTGACTATGCAGGCTGATATAAATAGCCATCCATTTTGTAGTTAATCTTATGATCCTTTCTGTTAATATGAGTCATTACAGTGTATTTCAGCAAGGCGGCCTGTCCAGTCCTTTGATAGACCACAAAGGAAAAACCCCATCTTGAAGGAATCATTATACTCTTTATAATATAAAAAGAAAACAGTGATGCATTGGCTCATTGCTCTTTTTACTGTGCAAAAGTAGTTTTGTCATGCCGTGTCATGTCAAATTATAGGATTTTTTTTACATTTATATTTTACCCATTGTATTCACATTCTGTATACTTCACTTGCATTAAGGGTTCAAAAAATGACCCACGTTTATTAAACCTTTAATATGTTGCCGTTTATTATTTTGCTGTTTATTATTTTTGCCGCAAAATAGGATTAATGAATTTTAAACCCCAAATCTGTCTTGCCTGAAGAAACACCCTGTCAGTCATCACAAACTTTGTCGATATCTGTGCTCCCCCTCTTCATTTTGCAGAAAAACTGCTTTATTCATGGAATAGCACTCATTTTTATTCCTATAAACTTGTTATTATTGTTTTCTTTACTAAAGTAGAGGATTAGTTATTGTTTTTGGCAAATTTACTGAATATGTGTATGTAGTACACTGCATAGTGTTTCATACATACTGCAAACTATACATACTGCATAGTGTTTCTGACACCTGCATCTTATCTGCACATAACAACTTGAAACAGGCCTTTTTTCTCCACTGCTGGAAGCCCTTCCTGATGCAACCCTCCCATTTTTCCAACCAGGCTTGGGACCAGCACTGCATGCATTGGCTGATTACTGTGGGGTGTGGCAACCCACTGATGGCAAGGCTCGAATCTGGATCCTCAGATCTCCAAATCAACAACCTAGAGCCTTAGCCGCCTGAGCTACGAATCCCCACAACTTTAAGCAATCTTAGAAACCACTTCATCCTGTGTAAATATCCTGAGTCACGGGGGCCTGGAGCCCATCCCAGGAGACTTAGTGCACGAGGCGGGGTACACCCTGGATGGGGTGCCAATTCATCGCACAAACACAACCACACACACACTCGCATGCTCATTCACACACTCCAGGCTTTTTTGGACCACCAGGTAGCCCAACCTACAAGTCTTTGGACTGCGAGAGGGAATCAGAAAACATGGAGGAAACCCACCAAGCATGGGAGAACATCCAAACTCCATTCACACAGACCCCGAGGACGGAATAGAACCCGGAACCTGGAGGTGCAATGCCACAGTGCTAACCACTAAGTCACCGTGCCGCCTACCTCAGATGCAATCATATAAAATAAACATTTTTCCTCCATCTCTACTCTGCACCCTGGTGGTGTACAGCTTTTATGGAAGTTTAAACAAAGATGATGCATAAACGTACAGTAGTGACAGGTCATTTTGGACCCTGTAGACAACAAAGGGGTTAACTAGGGAGTTTCTAGCATAGAGCTTATCAAGCCCTCCCTTGCCTGAAATGCCAATTGTGCATTATTTTCTCCTGGTTTTACATTTTATTAAAGAAATATCATCAAATATCATATTTTTCATGAACACCATAAAATTGGTCTTCAGATATTGCTTTTTAAATCCTAAGGCTATCACCAACACAAAGCTAATACTTTAGACAGGGTTGAAAAAAAATAGAAAGTTTCTTTACAATGTTTACTCAGAAACATTTGTCCCACCCATCTGGCACATTTGCTTATTGATATGGACGTGTCTTTCCATTTATATCGATTTTGTAACTAGAATAAACAGTAAACATTATAGGCATCCATTAATATGAGTTTTTAAAAAATCTTAGAACCTCTTTACTTCCTTACTGCTGGCTTTTTTTTTCTCTTCTTATAAAGCTGCAAAGGAAAAGCGCACAAACATTTTGTCTAATGTCTGCTGCCAGTAGCTGCAATGCATTATGGGCCTCAGTAAACTCTTAGGAGAGAAACCAATCTCGCCAATTATTGTGTGATTGTGTGAAAACCCGACTGATCTCTCCAGCTCTCCAATGACCTCCTCCACGTGGCCCCTCGCTCATTCGGAAACATGCCAACAATATTCCCTTTAGACTCTTGGCCATGAAAACACGTGCACACACACACACACACACACACACACACACACACACACACACACACACACACACACACACACAGAGCAGAAATAATAGTCTACACTTTCACTGTAGATCTGAGATGTGGGATGCGGTGGAGTAAAGCGTGATATGCATAGTGGTGGTTAAAGAATTGATAGTGGAAACATTTTTGGGATGAGCAATGGTGAACGAGTTTGTTAGTCTCTTTATTGCAGCATCAAACTTGTAATGGTGCTATTTTGATATTGTAACAAAAGGGGATGCGTGAGTAAGGCTGGTGAGAGGTGGTTGATATGAGTTGACAGGTTTTTAATTGTTTTCTGTACAAGATGGGAATATTTGAATGTTCTTTTCAGCCACTATGCACATGCCTACACAATTTATTTTCTGGCGTGAACAGTTAAAGTCAAAACTTATAAGCTCTTGCTGTGGAGCTGCTTAATAGATGTAACATGATTAAATTATGGTGACTCTTTGGTTTGACCAAAATCATCATGTACAGTAGTTGACTGCAAAAATCTAAAGCAAGGGAAAATTACATATGCTTAGATTAGGATATAAAACTATGACTAGTATATTATAACTTTATATATAATTAGGGGTGCTCCAATCAGGATTTTTGGGGACGATCACCGATCTCCGATCACTAAAAGCAGTCCGATACCGATTACAGGGTCTACAATGTATAACATCAATGTAAATTAAGTATTGAAATTACAAGAAGAGGAATGTTATCACCCAAATGAGGATGGGTTCCCCGTTGAGTCTGGTTCCTCTCAAGGTATCTTCCTATTCCTGTCGCCGTCACCCTTGACTTGCTCATCAGGGACAATTTCATTATCTAGACACATTTTTCTTACACATATATACACTTCCATAAATGTTTTCATTTTCTTTTCATTTCTGTGAAGCTGCTTTGAGACAATGACCATTGTTAAAAGCGCTATAGAAATAAAATTGAATTGAATTGAATTGAATTGAATAGCATGAATTGACAACTGTATTTATTGACAGGCAACATGTGTAACACGTCAACTTAAAACATATCAGCCAGTGCTTGGTTAGTAATTGGGAACAGCCTAGAGTTGGACAAATACAACTTTCCTGTAGACTGTATAAAATTAAATTAAATAACAGACAAATAGAATGTGAGTCGCTGGAAGTTCTGCAAGGTCCACAAGCATGCGCGAGGACCGCCAAAAAAATTAAATGACGTGGAAACGTGGAATGATGGAAAAGTAATCACAGCGTAAAACCTCGCGGTGAATCATGATGAACCGCACTTACGGCCACCGAGCGAAACCTCGTAGGTGAGATAGGGGTATTACCGACAGCTGAGTGTGTGGTGGCGCGCAAGTTGCTGAGCTCTCCCGCCCTCTTAGCGCTAGCCAACTTTGAAAACTGCCCATGTTCCTTTATGTGACTAACCTTCAAATGTCTGGTTCGTGGTGTTAAAATGCTCTGGGTGCTTCCCGCCTCGTGGAATTGGCTTGTTACACAGGTTGCAGATTGCTAATGTATTGTCTTTTTCACACAACGTAGAATTACCAGACCGGTGAAGCCATTTTAGCAGCGCACAAAAAAATTGTCCCGCGAGTTTTGCGTCATCTGATTGGCTTTTCTATATTGGCCATTATAGAGACTGCCGATTGAACTTCCCAAAGCAATTATCGGCCGATTATGATCGGGGACCAATCAATCGGAGCAGCCCTATACTGTATATAATATTTATATAATATTTATATTACTATAGTGTTTTAAATGTCCTACTGTATACCTAAAGTTATTTCAGACAATCAAAAATCAGAGAAAGGATTATTTAATAGACAAAATTACGATAGTTGCAAAAAAGCACCCAACAACTGGGGTAAAATGAAGTTCATGTAATTTATAGACTTTTTGGTTTTAAAGTCCCATGATATGCTTTCATATATTTCAATACAGTATGCACAAAAATATACGTTACTGAAATGAATAGACGAACAATATTACCTTGTTGTCATCTGAGAATTTATTTCTCCTGAAAATAAAAACTAACATACACAGTGTAATAGTGTAGACAGTGTTTATATCATTCACACAGATTCTTAACCTGGATCCCTGGAACAAAGGTTGCTGCACACTCATGCAAAAGGAGATGATTTGCTTGCATAATGAAGACACAGTTCTTGGCGGATCTTCACAGTTAAACACAACATTCCCCACGAGTAGGCATCAGGTGGTGGAAGATTGGGGGAATAGGACGGTTATGGGAAGGAATGTGTTCTGCCACCTTTTTTATTAAACTCAGTCCCCATTCACGAGCACCTCCGCATGAGTGGAAATAATACTAAACTAAAAATATGTTTTCCTCAATCGAGAGATCCATTTCCAACAACAAATGCAACATAATTTGTTCTGGAAACATGCTTGTTTAACAAAATACTCGTATATCAAAGCGAATTTTGCTTTGAAATAAAACAAAATAATGGAAACTTCAGTGAATTATTCTACAAATCCATAAATAACCCAAAAGTATAATTAATACAAAATATAAAGTAAAAATAAAACAAATTAACCTGCATTTACCTTTTATAGGAATCGTGGAAGTAAGATGAGAGAGGAGAGGAGCAGGGAGGGGGCTACTGTATAGGACGATTTTCATAAATGCGCTCAAGTACACACACACCTCTCAGAACCTCTCTGACACCTAATTTTGCCTACTTTTGAGGTTTTCGAGGAAATGTGACATTGCATGGTCGTTAAACAGGTTAATCTCCCGCACTGCTACAGCCTTTTTAACCTTTTTCTTCACAGGGTTGTTGTTGTACAGTTACTAAAGAACAGTCATTACACTTGGATGCGTCAGGGCATGCACAAAGACCTAACTCGTTTATTAGGTTAAATTTAATTACAAAATTTTGCCAGTCTTGCAAAACGCTCACAGACCAAGTTACTTGCAATCCAAGGTTCCACCGTACTATATATTTTGGGGCATATGGTATATTATAAAATGTTACTTTACACTTATGGATGTTTTTATACCGTAATTGTCACCTGATCTAATCATAGTGAATTTAAGAAAAGATTGGTTATGAATTTTAACAATACTAACAATAGTCTAAATACTGTATTACTATTGCTTTACTAAAAGTATACAGTGTAATGTTATACAAAAACGAAGATCTTAATATGCTACTACTGCAACTGTGTACAATATCAAGCAATGCTCGCATTACAAACCACTTTGCTCAATTATGTTTTTTTTTTGGTCAGATCAGATTTGCATGTCATAACAGTTCACAATCATTATTACAATTGACTTTTATCTGTCTCTAATGTGGACTTTACAGCACCCATGCCTACATTGAGACATCTTTGCTTGCATCAGATGGGTTAAAATAGATCATAAACTTTGTGCGACTGCTCATTCATTTCAAACAATGTGAATTTAGCAAAACTATGCTTGGAGTTTTGCTCTGGAGGACGGCAGGCAGTTAGTCGGGTGTATTTGTTGAGGTCCAGAAGAATGAAGAAAGCCAGACAGCTCTCTTTATCTGTTTGAGCACTTCTATGAAATCTGCTGTCAGTGACTGACATCAGTGAGGACCCCATGCGTGCGCAGAGGCAGATGGGCAAAATGTGAAAATGAAATTGTGATCTGCCCTCTATCATTCAAATCACATCCCTGCCTATCGGATATGTATCTAATCTAGGAAAGTGACACAGATCTGATCTAAAAAACATCAGATTTCTGCATTCAGACAGCCCTGTATGTGCCACATTAATCAAAAAATGTATTGATTTCAGACTGATAGATGTTGAACTCATAAATGTTTTTAAAAGTCCTTTCATTAAAATCTGATGTACTAAGGCGATAATAAATATGCAGATATCCAATAAGTAATACATAATTAAAGGCCTGAACCAGAGAAAATATTTGTTTCAATTATACCAAACATCTTTTTTTAGATGTAACTGGTAAATAGTGAAATGTACCACATGATGGAATATTTCGTTAGTTAATAGCAAAAATACAAAACGGTCCGAATCTGATCAACATTTTTACATGTTTAGTATAAACCTTGAGGACACAGCTGTGTGATTGGCTGGTGGTCTTTTAATTTTAGATGTTATAAAAGTAGAAACGGTAAATAAATGGTCTGTGTTGCACATGGTATAAGATCATAAATGGCAGCAGGATGCATTGAGCTCTGATTCAGCCCTCTGTATTTAATCAGGCTAAGTTCAGACCCATGCTTAAAGCTCCATTTCTGAATCAGGAATGGTTTGGTCTTGTGAAATGTGATTATCCAGCATTAGATCACAGTTCTTTATTGACCCTCCTTGAGTTTACTGGAGATGGTGGCATTGATTAGTCTCAACATTACAGGAACTGCTTTCCATCTGAAGTGGGGCCATCACAGAATTTCACTCTTCCCTTTATTCATGAGTCAATAAAACAATATTTTAGAACTATCTAATCAGTACAGCATAAGAGTCACATATGCAGGAATGAGTGGTCATGTCTGCATCACAGAGACTGGTACTGTAGGCTTATAGAGTTTTACTTTTCACTGGGATCATTAGGTTCATTCACTAAAGTTTTTTTATTGTTGTTTGTCTTTTTAGCAGAATTGACACTAAGAGTTGATTTTTCATATAGACTTTCACCCTGGACAGGGTGCCAATACATCGCAGGTCACACATACAGTACAGACCAAAAGTTTGGACACACCTTCTCATTCAAAGAGGTTGAATTTGTATTATGGCAAGAAAAAAGCAGCTAAGTGAAGAAAAAAACGAGTGGCCATCATTACTTTAAGAAATGAAGGTCAGTCAGTCCGAAAAATTGGGAAAACTTTGAAAGTGTCCCCAAGTGCAGTCACAAAAACCATCAAGCGCTACAAAGAAACTGGCTCACTGATGAGTTTGTTCAAACTCCCCAGACCAGTCTGATTGGAATGCACCAGACAAACAAGTCTGATCCATGGAGGCCCCACCCCCCATCCCACAGCACCCAAAGGCTCCAATGCCAACGCCATGGTGCCAGACACCACAGCACACCCCCAGAGGTCTTGTGGAATCATGCATCAGTGGCATAGCCGGAACCCAAAACCTAGGTGGTTTTACTTGTCTTTAGACTGTGCGAGGAAACCAGAGTACCTGGAGGTAACCCACCAAGCACAGGGAAAACATGCAAACTTCATGCACACAGAGGCAGGAATCGAACTCGGACCCTGGAGGTGCAAGGTGACAGTGCTAACCACTAAGCCACCATGCCACCTACTGTTTAGTTCGGTAATTTGTCCTTTAAAACTTATTTCCATTATAGATTTATAAAAAATTTTTAAAAAGCTTATTAACATATGCTGTGTTTAATAATGGTAACTTCATCATTCCAGTATATTCTGCTCTTACTCACTGTCAGGCCGGTGTTTGATCGGAGCTATAAGAAACTCTGAGCACGCACACAACCACACACACACACACACGCACACACACACACACACACACACACACACACACACACACACACACACACACACACACACACACACACAGAGAGAGAGAGAGCAAAATATGTACATGTCCAAACAAGCAAGGCAGCAAGGGTCAAATTTGCCCACGAGAACCGCGTATCGTTGAAAAACTCCCAACTTTCACCAAGTGCTATATTTCATCATAGAATCAAGACAAAAAGAAACAACAGAAAGCAAAAAGAAAAGAAGCACT
>JAAGKR010006562.1:31001-42129 GCA_011419295.1 Clarias macrocephalus
AAATAATGTAGTTATAATTCTATCTTGAAAGTAGGACAAAAATTTGTGTAGTTGACATTATATGACAAAATTGAATGCAGTTAATATAGCAAGATTTTATTTATTATGGATGGCGAAATTCAATGTAGTTAATCTGACCAGAATTTTTCTATTAGGCATAGCAAAACTTTATCAGGTTGGAATAACCAAATTTTTGTTTTTGTTTTTGATTAAATTCATTTATGTTCATGTAACATGATTACAACAAATCATTTCAAACTGGTTAGATTTAGTTAGAGAAACGCAATTCAATTGGATGGAAAAGTTTTCCATAATTTAGTTATGTTCATTCAACAACTTTTTTTTTTGAGTGTAAGAAACTCTGAGCACGCACACAACCACACACACACACACACACACACACACACACACACACACACACACACACACACACACACACACAGAGAGAGAGAGTGCAAAATTTGTACATGTCCAATCAAGCATGGCAGCAAGGGTCAAATTTGCCCACGAGAACCGCGTATCGTTGAAAAACTCCCAACTTTCACCAAGTGCTATATTTCATCATAGAATCAAGACAAAAAGAAACAACAGAAAGCAAAAAGAAAAGAAGCACTGAAAATGATCAGTGGCAGGGGTTTGTCTTAGTAACACATAGTAACTGTTGGGGATGTATTTTGTATTTCATACCAGGTTATATCTGGTAAAAAATAAGCAATTCCAGGCTGCTGCTTGGCTTATCTGTGTCTTTCTATTCTTCTGGTGTGGGTTTTACTTTCAGGGAATACTAAACTAGACAGAAAATAACAAGAAGTGTGCAGGTATGCAAGTTAAACACATGTCCCTGAAATATTACCTTAGTAAACTCAATGATTTATAATGCGTCATTTATGATTTTTCTTTTTTATGTATATATTTTGCTAGACCCAGCCAGGAGATCAGATATATACAATAATATGACAAGATTGTCCAAATTCTTTACTGTAAAGCCTCCAACCAGCCTCCATACTCCCCAGACCAGTCTGATTGGAATGCACCAGACAAACAAGTCTGATCCATGAAGGCCCCACCATCCATCCCACAGCACCCAAAGGCTCCAATGCCAACGCCATGGTGCCAGACACCGCAGCACACCCCCAGAGGTCTTGTGGAATCATGCATCAGTGGCATAGCTGGAACCCAAAACCTAGGCGGTTTTACTGTTAGTGTTTCTAATGTTATGGCTGATCGGTGCACTCTTATTTAGGCTTGTTGTCATGTTTATTTTTTTATATACAGTATAGACCAAAAGTTTGGACACATCTTCTCATTCAAAGAGTTTTCTTTATTGTGTTCTTTATTGTGTCCTTTAGCCCAAACAAGTCTCTTCTGCTTGTTGCCTGTCCTTCCTAGCAGATATTCTACCATGAAGGCCTGATTCACACAGTGTGTCTGCTGCTAGAACTCTGTGTGGCATTGACCTGCTCTCTGATCTGAGCTGCTGTTAACCTGCGAATTTCTGAGGCTGGTGACTGGGATGAACTTATCCTCCGCAGTAGAGGTGACTCTTGGTCTTCCTTTCCTGGGGCGGTCTGCATTTGAGCCAGTTTCTTTGTAGCGCCTGATGGTTTTTGTGACTGCACTTGGGGACACTTTCAAAGTTTTTTAAAGTAATGATGGCCACTCGTTTTTCTGCACTTAGCTGCTTTTTTCTTGCCATAATACAAATTCAACCTGTTTGAATGAGAAGGTGTGTCCAAACTTTTGGTCTGTACTGTATATACTCTTTAATTAACTTTAATTAACCTTACTGTAATTCAATTTCAGCGTCACAAATACTCTTATTTAGGCTTGTTGTCATGGTTATTGTTTCACAGCTTGAGGAATATCATCTTTTGAAATGCACATAAATGTATGATCATCTAAACCAGTGCACAGTTTAAATAATCGGAATTTAAAGAGAATATACTGTAAATAATATAGGTGCCACATGTTTCTTATGCTCGCCTGGTCTGGATTTAAAAAAATAGAAAAAATGCAGTGCAGCTCATTTTTTCCCTTAACGTTAAAAGAATTTTAATTTTAAAGCCAATACATGAAAAAAAAAAAAAAATATATATATATATATATATATATATATATATATAATCATTATTCCAGTATCAAGATAAAATATTTAAGTATCACTTTAGGTATAAATTGTATAAATAATTATACTTTTCCATCCAGGCAATTCTCCCAGGTGCCTTTTTATAGAGAAATTGCCTTTGAATAACCCATTACTGTTATTTTCAATTGCACTGCAGACTGCAGGCACTTTCCCCTCAGCAAACAATTGAAATGCTTTATCATGTAGGAAAGAACCATTTCAGGCCATTCCCACAAGTAAGGTAAACATGACAGTGGTTTCCATCTATGGTTTTATTGCCAATATTAAATTTGAGCTAAAGCTGAACTATAAATAAAAAAAAGTGAAAACATTATTAACGGCATGTTGTAGAAATGGTGCTGTTTCTGTTTCAGCAACGTTAATGCATCATTTTACGTACTTAATAGTAGGGAACACAGACAGTAGGCAGAATGTCTTCGTCTACATTATGCTGCATTATCGCGGTATAGTCGTCTGGCATACTGACAAACACAGTCATATACTGTACAGTCAAGAGCGAATGTTTACAGTAACAGAGTTTGATCATGGATAATGTCTGCTCGGCTTACTAACATCGCTCGTTAAATTAAAGACACCACAGATGGTGAACTATTTCGACACAGCCTACTGTTTAATACAGGAGTAGGTGGGTTGAGATGCAGCCCATGACTGTGTGTGTTTCTGAGGTGTAAAAGTTGAGGTGTGAATAAAGAGTAGGTGGGAAATAGCGTAGTGTTCGCAACAAATGATTCCGCAGCCTGTCTAGTTCTAAAAAAAATATTTTTTTAACGCTATATACTCAGTAGTAGGTCAGTATAGAGTTGTGCGAACAGAGGAAGATTTTTGTTTGCGGCTCCTGAAAACATGTGGTTAAAAGAACGAACTACTGTATGAAAGTAATACTATAGCTTTGGATAAAGAAAAGGTGTGATGGAAACAGTGATTGTAGAAGAACGGTGATGCGTTTTGCAGAATGACCTGGTTTTCCCATTTAGGCGTATGTGTATATAGGCTGATTAAATTGTTGCATGAATGACGGGGTGTACAGAGGTGTTCTTATTAAAATCGCTCATGAGTGGATATAGCAATTTCTGTCTCATACTAATAAATGGTGCACGTCAACTGTGCCCATCAATCTAAACAGTAGTCAAGTGGCTTTTATTGTCATTTCAAATCAGACGAATCGAAATACGTTCCACCATGACAGTGATGTTACATGACCATATGAAGTGCACATGTACCAATGTGTGTGAACAAAGCTCCAAAGCAATAAGCAAAGTACAGCACAGGACGCGGCAACCCAGCCACAGTTCTAATGTGAATAAGGTGCAAAAGGAGGTAATACAATTATGTACAATTACAGTAAACAGTGTGTGTACAGTACCAGAATGCAGTTTGTTTCGTTTACATGAGACTGGCGTCTGGAGGTGTAAGGATGTTAGCCCCCCCCCACCCCCACCCACGTCTTCGGGAACAGTTTGTTCCGCTTTGAACCAGACAGACTCCTTGACTCCTCTCTCACGCTGTTTATCTTCTCTGTCCAGTATATGGATGTTATCACTGACTGTGTAACCATGAAAGTGAAGGTGTTTCATGGGTCATCTGAAGCCGGTGGGTGTTTGATCAAAACTGTAGATTTTATAGCAATCACTGTGTCTCTCAGATAGCAAACATGATGGGATAGATAGAGAAATTCATCGGCGTATTGGAAGAGTGCACTCGGTTTTCTTCATTCTCATCTCTTCCTTATATTCAGGTTGGTGCATTAAATAAAACACTATGGGACTCCGTTCACACGGCTATAGACACAGTAAAAGCAGAGTAAATGAATAAAGGGAATAAGAAACCTAAAACGAAATACCACAGGAATCTGAGAATACCAATTTGTTGTCCACAGACACAAAGTCTACCTTGCCAGTAGTGCACATCAAACCAAGTGAAGAACAGGGGACTTATCAATCAACTTACATAAATGTAACAGGATAAGAGCAGCAATAAGTTGCTTAATGGAAGATACGGTTGATTTGTTTCAATATACTGGCTGTCAGAGAGACAGGTACAGTAGTGTCAAGCTCACTGATGACAAGTGGTTATACTGGGCCCGTATCAAACATCTTGGTGTAATGTATATAGATCGGACGTTTCAGTGTTAAATGTTAATTCCACCTGTGCCTTTCCCAAATGGTGGCATGTAGCAATAATTAACCAGTTGTATAAGTGCAGTAGTTAGAGAACATCCTACTTCTTAAACACCCTGCTTCAAAACAACACTAGAAACAAATTACCTTCTAACACCTTTATAGGAACACAGTGTGACCCCGTATGAACAAGGCTGACAGTAGACAGGTGGAGTGTGACAGCAGTGATTCTCCAGCAATAACTTTCATACCAAAAAGAAAGTTTTTACCAAAATAGTCAGAGCAACATAACCATAACTAATATCCATTTAATTTATTGTGTCAAATAAATCCAAATTCAAACTTAAACAAGTTTATTAACCCTGAATTTACCCAACTGTAAGGAGTAAAACCAACCAAGATTTATTATTTTTTTTAATTCAATGATATAATAACCTGGTCATTCGGGGCTTTTACTGTACGCCATCAGCTAAATTCATTTTATTGCCACATTATTTTGCTGAGACTAGACCTGACCAACTGAAACAACCCCAGGTCATGATACTGCCTCCAGAAGCTTGTACAGTGGCCACTATGCATTATGGTGCATTGCAGACCACATGATCCTCTTCCATTGTGCCACAGCTAATCGTAATGGTCTCTAGTGAAGTACAGTAAAGTTTTTTTTTTTTTTTTTTTTTACATTAGCTTATGGCATTTAGTCGATGGTTCAGCACTATTCTTCCACATTTTAATAATGCATTGGATGGTTTTCAATCAAATTCCTGAAATGTCCTTATTTGTTTTCTTTCTTGATTCGGGCCCTTGTGCAACTAGCAATATTAAAAACCCAGACTCCAAGCACAAGTGTGAATGATAGCTACATCAGTATAAACATACAAAATGTTTTTTTTTTTCGTTGTTTGTTACTGAAAGTATCTATATTAATGTAGTTGTAATCACACAAACTTCGCATATGCATAAAAGAATTATGGCAAATTAGGGACCTGCTAGTGGCACTGCGGCATTCCTGGGATATAACCTTCCAGTCACCAGCACAGAACCTTAACCACAGGCTCACCACTGTTTATTTATTCATATTCTGCTATGTCCTATGTCCTAACATGTCCTGACATCCTCAACTTTAACCTGGTCATTTTGAGAATGAAAATGATTACACGACAAAGGGAAAAATTATTTTGTCATTTATTTTGTGCAGTCTGCTGGCTAACTAGCAACCTGTTTCTTACTTATGCTGATTCTGTGGCAGCACATGGCTTTGCCTAATCTGTACTGTTTTCAACAGAAATGGCATTTCCTGCTCCTCATGCAGGGGGTGAGCTTTTAGTGCAAGAGAGTGTATGATGAAAGCCTTAGGGGAACAGAGATGCTGCACCTCATGATGGAACCCAGTTTGGTAGAGGAAAAAATACACATGGAGAGAAAATAGGCATCAAAAGTCTTCTCCTTCTGGACATGAAAGACATAGAAATTAATGTTAGAGAAAGACAGGGAGTCTGTAACCTCCATTACATTAATTCGCCTGTATGTGTGTGTCATAAACCTGCTGTGTTCCATGTGATGTCTCACTGCCCTACACTCGTGTAAGGATTGTGAGCGTTTCTGGGATTTAACCTGTACTTAACCTACAGTACATGTAGTACTTAACCTACCTAGTCGCATTTATCCAGGGTCTAAACATTATTATAATTTTAGTATTATCAAGCCATTTGTTACATTATTAATGTCACATATAACATCAAGGTGTGATGAGGTAATAAACGAGACACTGTTGATATGGTTCATAAAAAAACGCTGCATTATTTAGAACAACGCAGTTCCTAAAACATTTTGGGTTACACTTATGGTTAAATCGATTTACCATTCATGGACGGGGTGTCTGGTGTCAGTGCTTTGAAACAGTCAGAGTTAAAGCTGGGCGTTTAGGTTTTTCTACCACAGACAACATAAGCATATCAGTTTCTCAGAAACTTGTCCAGCTGCGTTTTAAAAAAAAGAAAAAAGATTATTCATTTATTTATTTACTTTTTGTATCCTTGAAGTCAGCATAGTGGCGTAGTGGTTAGCACTGTGGCCTCGCACCTCCAGGGTTAAGGGTTCAATTCCTGCCTGTGTGTTCTCCCTGTGCATGGATGGTATTCTCTGCATATTCTGGTTTCCTCCCATGGGCATTTTTAAACTGATAGGCAAGGATTTGCACCCCGTCCAGGGTGTATGCCACTTTGTGCACTGAGTCTCCCTCCTGCAACCTTGTACAGGATAAGGGGCATAGAAAATAAGTGAGTGATAGTCCATTCTTCAAAAGAGAGAATTCAGGCTGGTAAAGCATAGACTAATAATATGCTCTTAATTTACATGATTAATGGCATTCAAAAAAGTATAAATGTAACTACAAATTGTTAAAACTTAATATTGCAAAACATTGAAATTAAATAAGAAAATTAATGAAATAATCCTTGGCGTGCTGTTGAAGGAAAACCATAAAGGGCTGAATCACACCTCCTCATAGGTATAAAGCTTAAAATGCTGATGGTTCAAATTATGCCCTCTGAGAACAACTGCGGATAAACACAAAGTAATAAAAAATAACTTGGTAATAGCATAAACTGTGCTAATCATTGTAATATGAAAGTTTAATATTGTCCCATGTTTGCTCATATAACCGCATCATTATGGTGTATTCTGAGCTGGTCAGTACTTGGCACTGAATGAGGTGTGGTGCCTTAGGAAAATCCTTCTTCTTTAATTACAGTGTAATTTTATTGCCCCTGATGCTAGGTACCCTTAAAGATCTTTGTGTCTGCCATGTATGCACAGAGTACAGGTCAAGTATTTCTAGTGCCAAGATGACGGGATGCATGTTAATGACTAGAATATTGAAACTGCCATTATTTTTTAATCTGCACATTAAATCTTTCTCCTTTTATTCCTTCCTCTTTCCCATTTGTCATTATAAGCCTGAATTCCTTTACCTGATTAAATTAGTGACTATAGGATTCCATTTACACATGACACTGTACCATTTATGCCTCTTTAATCCTGATGAGATTTTTGATCCCATTCATACTTGGTTGGTGTTTGAATGTAATGAGCTGATTTGCATATCAACACACAATAGAGCGGTTTCCGGTTTAAAGAGCAAACAGTAGGAGAGGACATGTTATTATGATCTGTGCAGTCGGGAAGTGTTTGTTGGCAGTGGCCAATGCAAATATGCTACAGTAGGTCATGGATGTGAAGGTGATCCTGTATTAATGTGCATGTAAAAAAAAAGAAAACATAAAATTCATTTTGATATAACCCTTTTATAAACTGGTCATCAAACATTTACATGGCCAACATTTTCACTGATCTGTTGCAGCTCAAAGTATTTAAATAAATCTGCAGTGACCAGGGCAGGAGAATAAGGTCAACAACAGCAACAAGAATACATACTGTACACAGAAATGGAAACAGATGACTTACTGGGACAGACTGCAGAGTACCTAAAGACACAATTTAAAAATGGGTTGTTTATGTAACGACCTCAGCATCAACCTCATTTCCCCTCTCGTCTGTTCCAACCACTCAGCGTTCAGCATCACTTTTTTTTTTTTTTTTGCTATTTTGCTTTAGTGATTTTAGGTCACAGTGTAGCTTAAATAAAAAATATTCCCCGGAAAAATGTGAGCCAAAAACCTGCCAAAAAACGGGAGCCAAAACGTCCTTTAGGAAGCCTGGAGAACTATTTGTCAAGTCTCTTTGGAAGCAAAATATGACGAAATCAGGACTTGTTTCAAGACGGTACTGAATATCACAATCCTAACCAAATGCGTTAAAGTGCATTCTTAAATAGAATCTGTTTCAGCATAGTTTTGGAAATATAGTGCCGTGACATTTAACAATTTTCTTATAAACTGCTCTAACATGGTTTGTTTTTTCTGGCATTATAAGTGCCTCTGCTTTGAAAGATCTCAGACCAATTTACAGTCAGTGCTATTTGCATTTGATGGCAACCCATCCGCATCGGATCTAATTTCACTAGCTGCTCTGTGAAAAGTATGTCTAATTTTTTTACTTTGCTGATGGACCCGACACTTGGTAAATAGGATGGTTGTTCATCATTTCTCTTTTGCCTTTCCAATTTGGTACGTGAGGCGTCAGAAAATCTTCAGCTCACTCCCAGCTTTTTACTAAATAATAGAGTGGACCTTGGAGGAAGCTCTGTTCAGTGCTCGCTCTCTGTATTAGCATTTCACTGAGAGGTTGTTTTTTTTTTTTTTCTTCCATGTCCAGTTCACACATCTGACCTGAGTGTAATGGAACTCCTGTCTAGACTGTCAGCGTGAATAAATGTGCATTAGCGCAGGGACTAATATTCAATATCTCTGCATTCATCATTTTAAAGGAGTGTCAGATAGGAAGAGTAATGAGTCCAAGAGACGCCGTGGTCAAAATGGAAGCGGGACCAAACGCTCACTTGTTGGTTATTGTACAGTATTGCTGAAGAGCAGACACAGAGAAACAGTTTGTGCATGGAGGATTTGATGTGGACAAAAAGGAACACGTAATACACAACGTAAAATGTTATGCTAATAGTATTATACAGTGTTGACTACGGATTAAACATGGATTCTCTCTCCATCGATCTCACTCTCTCTTTCCCTCCCTCTCCTCAGTCGTGGTAATTACCGTTCATGACACAATGTTTCAAGCTTGTTACCCATGTCCATGAGCAGCAAGCAACTTTGCCCAGGATACTCTGAGTGATTTCTTGGCTGTCAAAGGTAATGGGCACTTTTCAGCGCGCTCTCCCTGAGAAAGGGCACGAGCTAGAAACTCTCTGATGTGAAATCAGATGTGACACAGAAAGCCAGACATGTCAGTGCAGCTGCAGTATATGTCAGTTTATGTGTGCAACTGTAAGGACACTTCTGACAAAAACCCATCCACTGAAGACAGGTTGTATTTTTATGTCCCAAAGGACAACTATATTTACACCTGAAAAAGAAAAACAAGTTGTTGGGTTTTTTTTTCCAAGCCTTTGAGCCTGTTTTCACTAAATTTAAGCCTAAGAAATACATCGCATTATAAACTCTGTTGATTTAGCTTTTCAGAATAATTAGGGTAATAAAAAAAATGGATCATGCAAACATACCTTATTTCTTTCAATCACTGAGAAATTGCTCCATTTTCCTATATAATTTCTCTATTTTCCTGTTTGATGGAAGCGTGCTTCACACCATAGTGAGAAATACTACACTTGTGGCATACAAGTGTGTCGCTAACAACTTGTGAACATGCTGAAAGGCTGGGTTCATTCTCATGGGCCCAACTGCTCTATCTCAGTAACCTGTTCATGTGATGTTCCGCAATCCTTTATACAGGCTAAATCGGTATAGAAGATGAGTACTCACTCATCTTCTAAACCGCTTTATCCTGTATACAGGATTGTAGTGGGCCTGGAGAGTCAAGCCCACGAGGCGCCAATCTATCGCATGGCATACACACATAGACACACTCACATGCTCATTCACAAACTACGGGCAATTTGGCAACGGCAATTACACTAATCTGCATGTTTTTGGACTGTGGGAGGAAACCAGAGGAAATCCACCAAGCGCGGGGAGAACATGCAAACTCAACGCACATAGACCCGAGGCGGAAATCAAACCCGGATCCTGGAGGTGCAAGGCGACAGCGCTAACCACAACGCCACTGTGCCGCCGTACTGCTACATTACACCCATCCTATCTCCCCTTTTGTTTTGTTAAGTGAATACCATGATGTTAATTATATTGCTCTAATCCTTTGCTTCTTTCTAATTTTATCCTTTTTAAATCTATACTATCAAAAGGTACATTGACACACATATACAGTAATGCTCGTGTTTGAATAATTACCGTTCACACAGTGGTTGACTATGTGCTTAGAACAAACACATGGCCTTTTTGTTTATGTCAGAGTGTAGGAGGGTGTATAAATTAATCATCTATTCATATTGTATGAGTATGGTGTGAATTGTGAAATACATTTCAGGGCAGGATGGTGAGCTGTTTGTTCTGCCAGGCATGGATGCAGATGGACAAAGTGTTAAACTGCATTAACGTACACTAAAAAAGTGTGTGCACACTCCCAGACAAACGGCAAGCAGTGAACGAACACTACTTGCAGGTTCCATAGGCCTGAACATTTCCACATTCTAATTGTTATAGAAAACAGGCAATTTCAGGACTATACCTTTTTTTTTTTAGTGTTAGCACTATCGCACAATGTGTTCGCAAATTGTATGCAAATCACTGTAGAGCCTCTCCTGAGCCAGAATCTGTGCACACTCCCTTATCAGAACGTTGGGCTACTGAGAAGACAACAGCAGGTGATGAGCCAGACAAAGCTGCTTGTCTCATATGCAGAAGCACTAGGGCTAAAAGTCAGTCATGAAGAGAGTCTCATGACTCCTATGCAGACTGTTCAGTATAATGAGGCACAACAGACAGAGTAGAAACATTGCTTTAGACCAGGGCGTGTTGGTGCATGACTGGCCAAATCTAGAGCAATAAGCTTTTCCAGTGTTACACTGCAGTGTGTCCTAGACTGTACAAGCAGTGTATTAATAGCACCACTCTGTCCAAACAGGCCATGGTTTTGTCTGTGTTGTCTGTCTGACCCTGGCATTTCACATGAACAGGTTACTGAGATACAGCAGTTTGGCGCATGAGAATGACTCCACCTTTCAGCATGTTCACAAGTTCACACTGGGGCCTGGTTGGTAATTTGCCACTCCGAGCACGTGAACTGATCAGAACTGAAGCCAGTGACCAGAATCAAATGGTTTTCAGCTTGATTGAGTCTATGCTACTGGTGCACAAGCTCTCCAGTGGCAAAA
>JAAGKR010006563.1:0-42118 GCA_011419295.1 Clarias macrocephalus
ACTCGTCTGTAAATAGCCATTTATCAGGTGATTAAGCATCATTACTACTAGTATAAAATAAAGGCCTGACTCACATCACATCCAGTCAGCCAGCTCCGCTTGCCATAAGAAGTGCTGGAAGACCCGTTGAGAATGGTCCAATCACATGAGCCCAAATATTTAAAAACAATATTGATTCGCTAAGAGCAGTGGGAGGGTTCGGGTCGCACAGTTCTGCGCCCCAAGGATGATTTGAAAAGATCCAATTAGAGCTCAGCCTCAAATCACATGCTTTTCAAAAATTTACATGCCTACATAGACACTCGTTAGTCCAGAGCCCCGCTTACACAAACACAAATGAACGTAATACAGTTTAGATTTTTTATTTTATTTAAATAAATTATATTAGAGAATACAGCAGAATATTGTGACTAAATTACTTTATTTAATTATTAAAATAAATTATTATTATGATAAAAAATTACATGTTAAAGTAGCATTCTTGTCTGCCTAACTTTAAGGGGGGCGGCGCCCCTGCGTCCCGTATTAACCGGCCGCCACTGAATAACATGTACTAATGTAACTTACTATATACTAACAAAAATAACAATACTTACAGTATATTAATAAATGATTTTAAGTAGCAACACACAATGCGTATTCTTGTAAATTAATTAACTCGTAGCCCAATTCAGTCAATCCTGTGAACAGGAACTTCTGATACTTGAAAATCAACAGATAACTTATCCGCAACTTGTGGAACAGATGCATATTTCCTTTTGAGTTTTAATGTTTATATGTTTGTGTGCACATGTAATGTCACAATACCCTGTTCTCCTATTTTTAACTACCATTACCATCATTTTTGTACCTTCTCTTCACATGCACAGCCATAGGCACTAGACATCTGTGGTTTAAAAAAATAGTTTAGAAACATTCTGTTGATAAATCTGTTAAAACAGAGGGCCTAATCATGTGAGGTACTGTAGACAAGACCGTATGATTGGCTAAATCATAATCTAGGATTATTTTAATTAAAGCTTTGAAATTAAGCTTTGTCCTTAGTAAGAAGAGTTTAATATAGAGGTAATAATTAAATTAGTTGAGATATTTGTTTGCAAAAATACATTAAAATATATTATAGTATATATTTATATACAATATATATATTTATATATTATATATATTTATATATTTATATATTATATATATTTATAAAATATAATAATGCAATAAAAACACTTTTACATCAGAATATAGTAGTTTCTATTTGGGGGTTTGAGACGCACAATAAATTGAGGCACTGGTGGCTCAGTGGTAGGTATTTCGCCAGCCAGGCGAAAGACCCAGGTTCGATTCCCAGCCAGTGCCAAAATCCCAGCCACTGTAGTGTCGATTCCAAGCCCGGGAAAAATGGGAGGGTAGCGTCAGGAAGGGCATCCAGCATAAAACCAGTGCCAAGCTTGTATGTGGGGACCAAGTGTCTACAACAACAACATGAAGCACAATAAATTATGTAAAATCACTCATTTGAGGACCATCAATTATCATTTTATTAATTACTACATATACTCTATTATTAATATATTTACTCTAAAATGTAAATAAATCTGTTGTAAATACTAAAAAAAACACAATGTAATTGGTCAAGAAATGTGTAGTAGTAGTAAATAGAAAAATTCTCAGCTGCATCTTGTATTCATGTTTACTTACAGGCCAATCTTGTGGTGAATAGAGGCACATTCACACTAGGCACGATTGATTAGTACTGTCCCCAAGAACGATAGCTTTCCCCTCATCTACTTTCTTGCTGGCAAGTGCTCATGTTATAATTTACATATGTACATATTTTCACTCTTTGATATGCACCTAGCTGGTATATGAGCCATAATTAAACACAAAGAGGAGCAAGCGGATCTTCGTGCTATGCCTAATATTATAATATTTCTGAAAAAAAAAAAAATTCAAGAACATGCTTTCAAAGGATGAAACTGGCACATGCTACACACAGATTTTGGAGAAGACAGACAGTACTAATGACATTGCATTCTATACAGTGGCCCACTTCAGTGGTTTTTGAGCACCTTCTCCAGAAGATTTGGGCAACAACAGTTGTGTTTTCCCAGATCTAAATGAACCAGACAATAGCATCAAGTGTTCTCAGAAACAATCTCTGGTCCCTAATGCAAAAAATGCACTAGGTATATATATTTATGGTACAGATTGGCTTCACCAATGGATGGCTTGGCAGGGGCAACTGGACGATTCAGTGCATGAAGGAGTTAAGTCTAGCAAAAGCAAGGAAGAGTTAAGCCTAGCAAAAGCTTTAACGCCGCCAACGAGGACCCTTCTGCACACGTGAGTGGGGCAATACCCCTCATCCTGGGAATGGTACAAAGATGAACTTGCTCTGCGGTTGGGACCTGTGTGCTGCTGTAAGAATCGGTAACCCATCTGATGGAGGCCATGGTGTAAAGGTGGCAAGACAAAAAACTTCTTGTGTTCAAGCTCGGGGCCCCAAGGCTCCCCAAGTCAGGTAGATTGTCTACTGCCTATCTACGCGCTAGAGCTCATGCACTTCTTTCCCTCCCTTCCTCTCTCCTCAGTTCCCTTCCCCTTTTCCCATTCTCCTTAATAAAACTACCTTTTCCCGTAAGACCTCGCCTCATGTCTGTGTCTGTGGTGTGCCACCCAAGTCAAAGATCTTACATAGTTATAAGAACAATATCATTTAGTTTTTAAAATTATGTTCAGGCTTATCAAAGGTAAAAGCTAAAAATTCAGGACACTATTTGTCAAGTCCATATTATTTGTAAAGCACATTTAGAATAACAGCAGTTGACCCAAGGTGCTTTTCAGTGCTTTTATATATATAAATGGATATATACTGTACTGTATATATACCTACAAACAAGAGTTTATAATCTTAGGGTGCAAAATGCATAGGATTAAACAAAATAAGATAGTTTCCAAAACAAACATAAGAATATAGTACTGGAAAATGTAATAAATAATACAGATGTGGCCATTAAGAATGCACGCTTTTCCTGTGAAATCCCGCAATTCAGCGCACGCCATGCCACAAGATCCCACAAGCAACATTGGGGAATTTAAATAAATGTGTTATGCTTCACTGAAAATCCGCCAGATGGCACATGGAAGGACTTTATCTAAAATCAAGACCAAGTACAACGAAGAATTGTGTATAATTAGTTAGCCTTCCAATGCGGAAGTGAACATGATTTTTATTTTGTTTTACAATAGATCTTTCATGATGAATGTGTGTATATGTGCTTCATATTATTTTCATAATGATGCAATGAGAGGCCCAAAATCGTTCTTTAAAATTCATAATAAAGAGTTTCTTATATCGTTTTTGTAATGTCTTAACAGGGACAAAACAATGAAAGACATGGCAATGCATCGGTTTGAATGGTCTTGAAATTAATTTAATTTCCTGATAGTAGGCTGATAGTCTTATGATATAATCTCATAGTGTTATGTGAATGTCCTGATTCGTGAATATGCCAACATATCTTCGTTAAAACGTAAAAATGTGTTGACATTGAGCACCATCAAAAGACATGAATATATATATAAGTAAATATAAATTTCATCCATTATATGACCACGGTTGGAAATAATAGCTGGAATGTGATTGTGAATTTATGAGTGAAATAAAGCTGTTCTTTGCCGTGCGGACACCCGCGGCTCGTACTTTGACTTCACAAAAGGCAGCAATTTGATCAAAAGGCTAATAAACCCATGCGATCGACCTTTCATGTAGGTGTGAAGTTCTCAAACCAGTTTGGCTGATGGGGGAATTGGCAGAATTGACGTGTTTAAAACGAATTAACAAGACCGAGCAGACGTCTCTGCCTAAAATGTATTTCGCCAGCAAAGCATAGATTAATAAATTCACAAATTCACTGAATATATTCAGATTTTGTAAGATAACGACAACCATTTCCTTCCTAGATATTTTTTCTTCATCACAATGAACTGCTCAACATGTCTTCTTTCCTTGTTTTAATCTGTGATATTTAAGTGAAATGTATTTAGTGTATATGCCTAAATATTCGTTTTTATTCATGGACAGGTGTATTATGAAGTAAAGACCTGTTGTTCAGTTGTTCCCTGCACGGTGTATCTGCACGGAGAGATTGTGTGTGTGCACGGAGAGTTCTTCTGTGTCTGCGAGTCTCATACTGTATGTGTGTATGCATGGAGAGTTTGTGTGTCCGCGCGCGCCTCTCATATATTGTACGTCAGCTCTTATTTTTGCTGTTTGTGACCAGCATTTCATCCATTATTTGACCATTGCTGGAAATAATACCTGGAATGTGAATGTGAATTTATGACTGAAATAAGCAGTTCATCGGTGTGCATAAACCCCGATTTGTGTGTAAACTTTCACTTTACAAAAGACAGCATTTTGATCAAAATGCTAATAAATGTGCGATTTAGCGATAAAAATGGCAGAAAGTCATAAATAAAAAGGAATATTTAAGCATATACGCGAAATACATTTCACTTATTATTTTGCAATATTACAGATTGAAACAAGGAAATAAGACATGCCGAGCTTCAGTACATTGTGCAGGCGAAATCAGTTTTAGTCTACTTTGTCTTGTTAATTAATTTTAAACACCTCAATTCTGTCATTTCTCCCATCATCGAAACTGGTTTAATAACTTCACACCTAGCATGAATAAAAGAGGGATTATCAAACTGAGTACGCTGTTAGCAAATACTGTAGGGGGGGGTTTAGACAGAGCGGACGTTTCTGTCTAAAATGTATTTCCCAAGAAAAACATAAAGCATAAAGTGAAATGATAGCAATTAAATCAGACTTCATAGTTACTTTTTGATTTTGATACTTTTTTTTTAATTTACTGTATGGACAGTTGTATTACGCTTTCTCTGGAAAATAAACAAACCTGGTAGATTGTCTTGAAAGTCTTGGGCGGTGGAGGACTGGCCAACTGGAGCAGTGTGATTAAAGTACCCAAAATAACCCAGAATTTTGACCCAGCATAAACAACCCAACGATATGTTAAAAAAAAAAAAAAAAAATGCTGTGTTCCTGTAGAGTTGACTACTACTAATAATGAATGGAGAGAGCACAGTCAAAGTCCAGGGATTCTGCATGCTGTCGCGTTGTGTTCAGCGAGTAGCATATATTTTTGTGTTTGTTGCATTTCTGGTGGTGTATGTCTGCAGTTTTATCGATAAATCTGCTCATATCTCTGCGCTTTTGTATTCCTATTTGTACATTGTCTTTTTGCACACACACATGGGTGCGTTACAGTAATAATAATAAAAATAATAATAAATTCACAGTACTACTACTACAAATAATAATAATAATGGAGAAAGAAGAATCATCATTGAAGGAGAGAAGAAAATAGAATAGAATAAATACATAGCAGTATTTACAATTTGAGCTCAACACGTTTATGAGCTCTGTCGCTTGCTGTCAATGGAATCAGATGCGTTTTCTTGCTGAAATGATCCTGTGACTGGTTTTAAATGTGGATTTTGCCAGGCAGTTACTCTCTCCTCAGTACAGGAGGGTTGTTTGTCTTTCAACTGCTCCCGTCAAGGGCTTGGAACCAGCACTGCATGCAGTGACTGGTATTTGGGCATGGTGGAAATCGAACCCAGGCCTTCTGCATAGCTGGTGAGAAACTTACCAATGAACCACCAATGCAGTTCAACAAAAAATTAAAAACACAACTAACAGCTGAAGAAGGCTAGGTTAGCCTTTAGAAGTTAGTTGCAAACTCCATGCATACAGAGCCGGAATCGAACCTGGCTGGGAGTCCATACTAGCTTGAATCATGTATATAATACAGACTCTAATGCAAACTCTAAAAATGTCTTTCTCTATCATGTAATTTAGTATCTCTGCCATGTTTGCAGCTGTGTGAATTCTTTATTTGACTATTTTATTGGACATGAAGACATGCACCACTCATCTGTAATGTCACATAGGACTGAGGGCCTCTTGATGTCTATGAACCTATGGCAAAGCGACCCATTTGTCTTTACTCAGTAATTCTTTAACTAATTGCCCCCGAAACTGATTAAATTCTTTAACTAGTGGCTTTAGCGCATGGTAAATGCTAGATAGGCTGTGGCAGAAAAAAAAGCATCTTGATGGTATGGCATAGCTTGGCTCTAAAGTGCATGATGTCATGGAAAACTTATTTTCCACAACACTGTATGGCCTCAGATTTTTGCAAATACCATGAGTTGTGATGCACTTTACTTGAACTGCTAGGAATCTTTTTCAAACTTTTGTCACGCATTTGTTGTTAACTGCTAGCAACAGCCTTCTCTGCTGCCTTGTCTAACTCAGGATAGCATCACATTTTATGGGTTAGTTGTATTATAATAATAGTACTTATCTTTAGCAGGAGACTTTACATTATGCATGGGCCAGTATGAGATTTTGCAAGCATATAATAACCTTAAGCAAAACATCTCATAGTTTCATGGTATTGCGGTAGTGCGATTACAGCACTAATTTTTTTAAATGTCTGTGTAAAAAGAGGTAGCTACTCTCGGCTCAGTACTGCCGAATGTACCAAATTACTTTCACTTGACAGACAGTTGACTCAGAGTGATTCATATAGTTAGTGTTGTCTCAGTGTTGTTACTCTTGGAAAGCCTCTAATCCAATCAGCTTCCTCAATCTAAACTGTTGATATGAAATTATTTTATTTGAGTGCTGATGTGAACATAGGCACATAAGGGGAGAGAGAGCATGAGTGGATGTTTTGACTCTTGTTTAGATACACGCATGCGCACGCTCACACACATACTCTCTCTCACTTACTTGTGCATTCTCTCTGTAGAACACACAAACAGCTGTATAATGCTAGAAAAATGCCAAAATCATTGAGCGTACATGCAAAGCTCTTATAAATCCTCCTGGTATCTCATTTGTGCATGCTGATTTGATATTATTGTAGCACCATACAGTCTTATGAGAAGGCTCTTAAAATGTTGTGCTTTTGAACAGATGTACACAATTGTTGACCTAAAGAAAAAAGTATAGACGATCTGCTGTGCCCTTGAAATTGCTGTCTTCTATTCTGTCCGAAGAAGATAGAGAACATAAATACAGACAAGCAAAACAAAAAGAAACTCAAAAAATCTAGACACACAAACACAGCTAGGAAGTGTCAGCATTGCTTGAGCCTTAGCATTACCAAGGCTTATGCAGAATAAAACTGCAAACTCTGTGGATATAAAATAAGGAAAACTTGAGGTACAATTTGAAAAACAGAAGCAGAGGACAGTTTTATAGGGACTCTAATGAGAACCAACAGAAAACACCTGAAAAACAATGAAAACAGAGGATGAGAACACAAAAACATGTCTACACAGGAGAAAAAATAAGAGTTATGGAAAACACAAATATCCATGAAACAATTAAACAATGATTTAAGGATTGCTTATTTCCATGTGATGAGCAACTTTAACGTAGTGTTGGGTTATGAGTTGATCTTCAATATACGATGTGAATCTTGAAGCATAACCATTTGACAATCACTGTGTTAAATAACTTAAAATATGGTTCTTTTTGGAGCCAACCATTTCTCCATGAAATTTGCCTTGGCATACGAAGCATTTTTTATATACTAGCAGACAAGGTTGCACATATGACTGGGAGCTGTTCAAAACTTGCATTGGGGAAAGCCAAGCGAACCGTGTTCATAGGTGAGTAGAGTAGGCAAAAATTGTACTCGAGTAAGAGTACTTCAAAATAATATTACTCAAGTAGAAGTAAAAAGTTGTCATCCAAAATATAAATTTGGTAAAAAAGACTACTCAAGTACCGAGAAACTGTTTCATTGTAATGTCCGATTTATTTATTTATTTATTATTATATTATTATTTTTTATTATGTAAGCGGCCAGAGAAAATATCAAATAATGTACAAATTCTGACATTTCCAAATGATAAAATAAATAAAATAAATACTTTAACAAAATAGCATCAAGGAACAAGAAACACAAATTTCCTAATCTCACTTTTTTCACAACATAAAGCTTTTGAAACAAATACCTACTGTAGGTAACAGTACAGACCAAAAGTTTAGACACACCTTCTCATTCAAAGAGTTTTCTTTATTGTGTTCTTTAGCACAAACAAGTTCTGCTTGTTGCCTGTCCTTAGCAGTGGTTTCCTAGCAGATATTCTACCATGAAGGCCTGATTCACACAGTCTCCTCTTAACAGTTGTTCTAGAGACGTGTCTGCTGCTAGAACTCTGTGTGGCATTGACCTGCTCTCTGATCTGAGCTGCTGTTAACCTGCGATTTCTGAGGCTGGTGACTTGGATGAACTTATCCTCCGCAGCAGAGGTGACTCTTGGTCTTCCTTTCCTGGGGCGGTCCGCATGTGAGCCAGTTTCTTTGTAGCGCTTGATGGTTTTTGTGACTGCACTCGGGGACACTTTCAAAGTTTTCCCAATTTTTTGGACTGACTGACCTTCATTTCTTAAAGTAATGATGGCCACTCGCTTTTCTTTACTTAGCTGCTTTTTTCTTGCCATAATACAAATTCAAACTCTTTGAATGAGAAGGTGTGTCCAAACTTTTGGTCTGTACTGTATGTATTGGAGTCGAGTAAACTATTTGTAATTTATTTTGTGTCAGTGTAAGATGTACTGTATTTTTCATTTCTCCTTCAAATGGCTCAGCAGATAAAAAAATAACATTAGAACATGTGTACAATATGTCTCACATTACCATACACTGTGTCCAGTAGACCAAATGTAAGAAAATTATATTTTTTAGCATATTTGCTAATTATATATGTTAACATTGCAACATTAAATAAAACAGCTAAACTAACCGCGACATGTTTCTCAGGTTAGATGTAGAGTTTTTATATGCTGAAATGTCTGTCTGTTTTCGCACACAGAGAAAACACTGCATTATGAGGCTGTTGTTTTGCATTTTTATGTTTTCATTCAATGTCTACCCACGGCTGAAGATATTTTTCCCCCACTATGCAGCAAGTTTGTGTGTGGTTATGTGACTACATAAACGAGTCATGTGATTATTGTTGGTATGTCTGATTAATGAAACACAGTCATGTGGTAGATCACCAGCTGCATTTCTCCGGCAAAAATAAAGTATATCTAATGTGTAGAATAAATGGTGAGAAAAGTAACGAATCGAGGGTAGCCGAATGTAGCGGAGTAAGAGTAGCATTTCTTCTTTGCAAATCTACTCAAGTAAAAGTAAAAAGTATGTTGAGGTAAAACTACTTACATAAGAATTTTTTTTTCCCCAAAAGTTACATAACTAAATGTAATGGAGTAAAGGCAACTTGTTACTATCCACCTCTGCTTGTGTTCACGTATTTATTTGTTAAGATTTGGCGACGACATAGCTCCATGGGTACCAAGCCACTTTCAGTTTTGTTTTTTAAAGCAGCCGGTGCCAAGAGGAATCATAAATTAAGGTTAAGCGAGATTTAATGTCTTATTTTTTATATGTCTTTTCTAAATATTTTGATTGTTTTTATATGCAAAGCTATGATTATATTATTCAAAACTGGTTATATTGATCATGTTTTTGGGTGACTGGAAATCATTATCTGATTATCTATTATTATAGTATATATGCATTTCGCAATATGAAATTTTGCAATTTCAAGAACTTGCCTCTGAAACTGATTAAATTGCCACTACATATAAAATAAAGCATTTTTTCTGATTGGTCTTGCTGATAAATGCTTTTCTTAAGGTAACACAGCTGTTTACTTGAGTACCAGTCCCTTGAGTACACTTTTCATTGTTCTTGTAGAAATACTCTTACGTTCGTTATTAGGCATAGCCACGAGTTGTACTATTTTTATTTTTAAATAATTTTCTTTAACCCTTTAAGAAAACCTTTTCTGACCACTTTAAGATGTTGGTTCACCACTATGTTTCCAGGTTTTTCCCCAATTTTACTAGTTTCATCAATCTTGTTAGTTGTTCCATTTTCATGATGCAGGACAAAAAATTGATCCTTCTGAAAAAGAGTAGAATCTTTGTCATGATCACAGGATATGTTATTTGATGGTTTAAGAAAGGTGAAGTTCATGCTAGTTCTGATACAAAGGAGTCAGAAAACACAGTTCATCATAGATTGCTGCAATTGAGGCAAAGTTGCTGCAAATCAGTCAAGGTGTCCATGCAAAATTGCCTGCAAGGGGCACTTGGACCATGAAGCAATGGAAAGAGGTGGTCTGGTCTGTTGAATTAAATTTTTTTTTAGCATTACACCAAAATCAGCAACCTGAACTATTGATGTGAAAAAATTCTGACTCTACCATCTGAATGTCACAGCAGAAACTGAGACTGACCAGACAAAGGTGAATTGGAAAACGTTTTTCCAATCTTCTATTGTCTAATTTTGTTGAGTGCAGTCTCAGTTTTCTGTTGTTAGCTGACGACGTGGCACCCGATGTGGTCTTCTGCTGCTGTAGCCCATCTGCTTCAAGGTTCAGTGTCAAGTAGTCAAGAGGGCTTATAGTGTCACTTTAACCATCTACAGTTTAGTACACAGTGAAAAGAAACAACATTACTCCAGGACCAAGGTGATACTGTACATAGAACATAAATTAACAACATAAATTAACAAAAACTAACTAGCTAACTAAGAAACCTAATTAGCTGCCTAGCTGAGACAAGACAGATTGTCATGACAACATAAATTAACAACATGAATTTAGAAAAAAACTAACTAGCTACTGTAACTTGTAGACCTAATTAGCCGGCTAGCTGGGACAAGACAGATAGACATTTTATGTTAAACAGAGAACTATCTACATTGTGCATTTAGAGATGCTCTTTGGCATGCCTCAAGTAACATGTAACAAGATGTTGTTGGAGTTACTGTGTTTTGATTTTCATGATTAAAAATCATTAAAATAGCCCTTAAGCATGAGGCTACTACCACATTTGTAGTTCTTGGGCTACCTCTGATCAAAATGTTTAAAATACTTTTTTTTTTTTTCCATTTTTGTTGTTTTCATTTTCTTGTATCTTGGGTGGCAGTTCATGTGGGCAACTGCAAACTTATAATTTTTGGAATATGGCTTCTATCTTGGGTGGCAGTCCTAGTAAAACTTGCTTGACAAAATTTTACATACACTTCCTTAGTATTTGGTAGAATTGCTCGGAAACTGAGGCCAAACGTTTCTGGTATACTTCCACAAGCTTTCTACAATAGTTTGCTGGAATTTTGGACCACTCTTGAACAAACTAGTGTAACCGGGTCAGGTTTGAAGGTCTTCTGTTATGTGTTGCAGATTGGAGAAACGCACCACGAGATGTTTTGATGTTTATAAGAGCCCTAACGTAGGGCTTAAGCGGGGGTCAGTGAAATAGGAGTATGTGAGAGTGCTTATGATACGCACAGGAAGACCTTTTCGTTTAGAGATGACGTTGGATTATTAATTAGAAGATTAAAAGTGTAGGATTACAAATTTATAAAATGTTAAATCTAGGTTCCAACAAAATAGTATATAAACTGAAAAGTTATGTACATTGGGTTTTACATTTTGAGGTAAAGATTATGACATTTTAAGGACATCAAGTCTGGTAGCCCAGGTGTCTGAAACATTAACCTTTTGTCTTTATGTACTTCCTGGCCACTGGGTAGGGTCCCAAGGTAAATGTGAATGCTAATCTCAAGGCCAGGCTGTGCCTTTGTCTCTATGATAATGTGACGGTCTGGGCGATACTGTCAGGCTGATTAGATTAGCACCTATGCATTTGAAAGGCACTGTTATGCTGATGAGAACTTCCGGTACTGATTCCTGTACTACACTATGCTTTGTTTAGATTGCCCCCACCTCTCCCTTGTAAAGTATAAACTCTCCAGAGCTGAGATTTAGTATAGACTTTAATGACTACAGCGATGCACGGCGAGTTCTCAATAAAGAGTAACTTCTGCTTGAAAGATATTCCAACGTCTCCTGGTCTCTGATTCAACAAAGGGAAAAAAAGTTCCCAAAAAAAAGGAAACTGAAAATACAAAATCAACAGAGCTCTGCCGTCTGCGCTAGAATGGACGGATCTCTGGAAACTAAAACAAAAACGTATATCCTTTCGGGACCTTCCCCCTTACCGAGGATTTATGAGAGAGAGAGTTTTGTGTTGTACACTTATTAACTAAAAACCTAGAGTGCACGCTTAACTAATGCTTGTCGTGCTCTCTCTCTCATTCACTGGCTGGGTCTTTGCCTCTGTCTTGTACTCTTTTTGTGTGCTTATCTGTCTTTGCTTTTCTTTCTTTCTTTCTTTCTTTCTTTCTTTCTCTTTTCATTCTTTTCTTTCTCTTTCTTTCTTTGGGCCTGATACCTTACCGGTGCTACCTAAATGATTGGACCCTTAAACACTCGAGTGAGACTTAAACTTATTTATTTTAATTTTTAACAAAGGTGAGGCGCGTTCACGCTGATTGCGGCATTGCCTGACAACTGTGTGTATAAATGGCTGCGCCTTTGCTTGTTCAGAACTCTGCGGGGTAGCAACCTGCGGATCTGCCCATTCGAGACTTGCGTTGTTACACCTTCTTGCTCGCACCTTTTCAGTGCTGCCCAAAAATTTTCTATGTGATTAAGATCAGGGTTTTGTGGTGACCACTCCAATACCTTGACTTGGTTGTCCTTAAGCCACTTTGTTACTAATTTGGAGGTGTGCTTGAAGTCGTTGTCCATTTGGAAGACCCATTTGCGAATTTTCTTTTCTCAAGATGCCATCTATTTTGTGAAGTGCACCTTCTGAAGTCCCTTCTGCAGTAAAGCAGCCCTACAACATTTTACTACCACCCCCATACTTCACAGTTGGTATGGCATTCTGAAGCTTTGGCCTTTTTCCTCCAAATATACCATTTATCATTATGGCTGAACAGTAATATTTTTGTTTTGTCACAGAACATGTCCCCAGAAATTAAGATTTTTGTCCTTATGTGCAGTTGCGAACAGTAGTCTGGCTTTTTATGGTGGTTTTGAAGTAATGGCTTTCTCTTCCAAGAGCAGTGGTTCTCAAACATTTTCTGTCATTCCCCACCTAAGTGGGTGGGCGAATTTTCAAGCCTCACTTGTTAAACAAAATGATAACTGAATCGGCCAAGTTTACTATTTATTGAAATATCAATTTCTAAACCAATAATATAAAATAACACCAAGTTCAAAACAGATAAAATACAAGTGCAATTGTTATAACAGGCATACTTTTTCACTTATCTCTGCATAATTTGGGGGTAGGGGTCAGCTGCTCAGCAATCGTTTGCAGTTTTTTTGCACTGGGCTATTCTGTATGCAACTTTGAATGAAACAATTTGTGCTTTGCTGTCCACTGATTCAGATTTTACCATGCGATTCTTCTGCCAGCTTTCTTTTAAAGAAGTCAAGAGGCTTATTAATGTGACTGGGGTGTGTTGTTTCTAAGTGTCTTTCTAATTTGTTGGGTCTCATGCTGTCTGAGGCCAGCGGTTTAGGACACAAAACACATATGGGCCCCCACCATTCCCACCATGAATCCAAGCTAATTTTTGGATGATTAGGCTGATAGTGCAGAAGCACCTGCTTTTTTGTGGTGTATGTAACAAATTTATCCATTGATGTTATTATGCCCACTACGTACGCTACTGACCTGATTTGTGACTGCGGTAAAGTTACTTTTATAGTCGCATCTCCGGCTTCAATAGCTGCGTAAATAAACCAGCAAATAAGTTACCTACATTCCTCTCTACATTGTCTTTAAGCTACACCCGCCTTTTTCTCGATTAAGCGCTTAAATTACACATGTTTCAAAGCATAAACCCCATTATTCTCTACTGTGCAACGAATGATTTAGGGATCATCGCAAAATGCGCACACCAACAAAAAGCGTAGAACGCTATTGATCTTCCCTTTTGTTCAGCACCTGAAAGATCAAAAAGCAACTTTGTTGCCACACTGGAAGCTAGAAATGCCAGACTAGTACTGCCTGATAATTTTTTTTACAAAAACACATTGGAATACACATTGGAATGAATGATAATTACATATATAATACCGAAAGTTTCCTTAACATGCCAATGTTTAACCGTTGTTGTTGCATTATGGTTCCACTTTTTCGGCCCCCAACTGATATTATTTTAATTAAAAGATCCATTTCTTTGTATGTGATTGTTTTGTTTTGAGTGTACGATCTTCATTGTCAATAAAGAAAACCATGAATTAGAATAGGTACTTTCCTATTATTTTCCACAAATTTCCTCCCGTTCAGTGTGCCCCACCTGTCTGTCTGTATTCCCCACTAGTGGGGCGCATCCCACACTTTGAGAACCACGGTCCTAGAGTAACCTTTCAGCTCATGTCGGTACAAGACTCGTTTTACTGTGGATAATGACACTGTCTTACCAGGTTCAGCCAGCATCTTCACATGGTCTTTTGCTGTTGTCCTGGGGTTGATTTCCACATTTTGCACCAAAAAACATCCTCTCTGGGACTCAGAATCTGTCTCCTTCCCGAGCGGTATGATGGTTGTACATTCCCATGTTTTTTATACTTGCGTATTATTGTCTGAACGGGTGAACATAGGACCTTCAGGCATCTGGAAATTGCACCCAAGTATGTCACACTTGTGGAGAGCCACAATTCTTCTCCTGATATCTTGGTTGATTTCTCTTAATTTTCCCATGATGTCAAAGAAAGAGGCTCCTTGTTTGAGGTGTGCCCTTACTGTACATGTATATGCATCCACTGGTGTGCTACCAATTAACTCACATTACCAATTAACCTATCAGAAGCTTTTTAAGCTCAGAATAGAACCATCTGGAATGTTTTGTTTGTTTATTTGTTTAAAGACACAATAAACATAGGTTATGTATACTACTGACTTTGATGAAAGTGAAAAATACATTAAAATGATCCCTCGCTCGATTCTGACATTTAAAAAATGCAAAAAAATATGTTAATAACTATTTATCTAACACAGAAAAACCTTACTCTGATTTTATATTTGACATTATTAAAAATTTTGACACTCTGCATTTTGTACGATGAAAGAAAATCTTCCACCATAAAAGCTGCCTCCCTCTTCTTTGAAGAGGCAAAGAAACTTTTTTTGTACAATCAGCTCTACAACTCTAGATATAGGCCAAAAGATATATAAACAAATAAAAGTCACACATATGGAGGACATCCAAAAACATGACTTACTAAAGTATAAAAATGCACCTTACACAATCCAGTGGCAAACAATTACATGCAATTATTATTAAACAGTTTGTCTGTGTGTGAGCGTGTACAAGTACATGTGTATAAGTATCTTTCTATCTTTGTGTGGATAAAGGTGTGTCCCTGTGTAACTCCAGTAGAGTTTTTAGTGGGGGACAACACAGTAGAGCCTAAGGGAGGCCCTTAGCAGCAGTGGCTGTCATTAACACTGTCTCTTGAGTGCTCTGCTGTCCTTCTTTGCTTCACTTCTAATGAATCTTTTGACTTTTCTTCTTTACTAATGAAGGCACAGGTAGAGTGTTGTGCTGCCGAATGAAAGGCCATTAATGGTTGTTAAGGTATTGTTTTCATGTTTTCCATTCACTTGGCTCCCCCGACATTTTGGCTTGTCACACCAAGTTTTCCAATGGGATCATCTCAGTGTGCAAGAAATGTCTGAGATGAGTGAAGTGTGTTTCTCTCAGCCTGCTTGATGTTGGTAGCCTACAAATATATGCCCTTTCACTCTGCCTTTTTATTTGGCATTCTGCAAGTTGCTAGTTCCAGTGCCATGTTGGGTTCCTCAAAAGAAATACTGTATAGAATTATTCTAAAGTTTACTCACTCTTATCTCATGTTTAAGACTTGGTGGTGCTTTATTGATTTGGGGGTACATGCTGTTATCATCTGTTTATATATTTGCTAAGATCTAAGGTTGATCAGCCTTTCACAATTATTACCAATTTATTACCAATCACCAATATACATTTTAAGCTGCTCATAAGTATAAACCTGATCATGATCAATTATTTCAGAATCACATTTCTATATTCTATTTTATTAAAACAAAACAAAACAAAACAAAACAAAATAACAACCTATGAAAGAATTCCAGTGCTTAGGCAAACAAAATGTTTCTTCTCACAGAGTCTGTTGATCGGTCATAATCACAGTCATTGACTTTTTCTATGAACTATTTGAACTATAGCTTTATTATACTATATTATACTATATATTTATTATATATTTCTACTATTACATGTATTGACAATTATTTAGTCATGTTTTCTTTGACTGTCTAAAAGAAAGACAGCTTTGAACTTTAAAATTGTAGTGTTTCTGACCAATGAAATTCACCTGGGCAAATTGCCAAAAAGTGAGAGCATAGGAATTTGTCCTTTCAACAGATTAGCTGAGAGTTCGTAAATATTAACTGGTACTATAAAACTATTAAATTAACTGTATTTTATATAATATTACTAATATTTACTGATATGTAAATATCATGTACATGATATTATCTTAAACAATTGTTTAATACTTTTCAACAGTAAAGTAGATATTAATTGCTCAATAGTCAGTATGGGTGTGGTAAGGTGTGTTCTTTTTCGGTTGTCGTACATTCTATTGTTGGTTTGTTTTCTGTCTTTGTAGCCATTTGTTTTGCTGTATTGTGATGATTATATGATGGGACCTCACTAGGGGCCTAATTACTGTATAGCTGTCTTTACTCTCCAAGGAAGTCATACGGAAAAACAAGTCTTGTTCTGAAAGGCCATTCTCTCTCTCTTGTTCCTGTGCTTACTCTTTTCCTCTGTGTTTCTCTCCCTTGAGGAATTCCCCTGAGGAGTTTAGTGATGATGTTTATTCGAATTTAGAATAAAATGCAATACTTCAGAATTTATGTACTGTTACTTAAAATTAACATGCATTTTCAACTTACATTAAATTTTTCTTAAAACTCAAATTTAAGTTGATTCTATGTTCCACGTTTCTTTTCCGGAGAAAGATATCTTATTATGAATAACCTACATTGTTGGGATGGGAATCACTAGTCACCTCCTAATATGATATGATTCTTGGGTGCTCATTCGATTAAAATTGCTATTCTATAAGTATTGCAATTTGATAAATTTAAGATTTGATATTGCATTTTTACCTGATTTTATTAAAATTTTCAACCTTTAAGTTTTAAGTGTAACAATGAATTACATGTAGAGTGCTCCTTATAACATTAGTTCTCTCACTTAAAAACCAAGAACTGCGTTTAAACAATACAAACTAACTTCAAATACGAATTATATAACGTGTAACAGAACAGCATGTATCCCTGTAATCCGGCATTAATTATTCCTAATTAAAATTCCAACTTGGCAAATAATTCACTCCAAGACAATCAATGTTTGCCCATTCTCACGTGGGCAAAAGGGCTTCTAATGCATCAGATTTTTTGCTTTCTGTGTTTTGAGACTTGTTTGAGTCTGAGTAATGCGTGAGCAGGTGGGTAGTAACAATTTACATTTACTCTGTTACATTTACTTGAGTAACTTTTCGAAAAAAAATACTTCTATGAGTACTTACCACACAGTACTTTTTACTCTTACTTGAGTAGATTTTTGATGAAGAAACGCTACTCTTACTCCGCTACATTTGGCTATACTCAATGGTTACTTTTCTAACCATTTATTCGACATGTAGATATTCTTTGTGTTTGCCAGAGAAATGCAGCTGGTGGAGCTACTACATGACTGTGTTTCACCAATCAGATGTAGTAACAATAATCACATGACTCCGTTTGACCAATCAGCCACAATAACAATAACTGCATGGAGTCAAATTATCACACAGAAGGGGGGGTGGGGGATGGGCTGTCTTCAGCAGTGGTAAGACAGTAAAGCAAACATGTCGCGGTTAGTTTAGCTCGCTCATTCACTCATTATCTATACCGTTTAATCCTGTATTCAGGGTCACGCGGGACCTGGAGCCTATCCCAGGAGACTTAGGGCACAAGGACAGGGTGCCAATCCATCGCAGGGCTCACACACATACATACTCACACCTCGTTCACACACTATGGCCAATTTGGGAATGCCAATTAACCTAACCTACATGTCTTTGGACTGTGGGAGGTAACCCACCAATTACGGGGAGAACATGAGTAACATGATTATGTGTGTAATCTTTTCACTGAATACTTTTTACTCTTACTTGAATAATATTTTGGATGACTACTTTTTACTTCTGATTGAGTAATATTATAAGTTATAATACTTAAGTAAATTTTTTTGCTTACAGAGCTACAAGAAAAAAACAAAAAAACGAATTTTTGATAATGCCATAACAATGCATTTCTGTTTCTCCACTCGGAAGTCTTTGGTAAAGAATTGTTTATATCCCAGGCTGACTGAGCCATTCCTGGTCAGAGGACCGGTATGCCTACATTATAAACCTAATAGGTTTTAAAACCTTTTTTTTTTCAGATTTTTGGAGTCCATTTGGTAAATCGCGACACAAAAGAATCGCAATTCATAACTGAATCAAGTTTTTCCCCATCTCTACCGCTTTGTATTGACAAATTTATTTCAGACAATTCTTTTAAAAACTATAAATCACCTGCTTCAGGTCTTTTGTATAATTGCATTAGGTTACTTTAAAATAAACTCCAGTGATTCCATTTTTTAAGAAATTTGACTTAAAATCTAAGATAATGGCATGACATTGTCAGCCTTGTACCCCCATTCCACTGAGCCAAATTTGCTACCAAATCTACACCGATGCAAATTGGTTACGACCTCTGAGGAGCTCGGCAAGGGGTCGGTAACGGCTCCTTATAGCCTCTTTTGGGCGCGTTGTGAATTGTATAGTGTCCATTTGTGTCGTTAGTGTCGGGAGGAAAATTTAGAGCAAGTTAAAAAAATTTGCTAACTCCTTGTTATTGATCTTAAACATCATTATCGAGGGGGGCGTTGTGATAGCGGAGAGGTGAGCACAACGTTTTGGCTGGAGTTCTGTGCCACTTGGTTTTATTTTCCTGTTTATTTTATAAAAAATTACATTTAGGAAGTTAATCTAAAATTAACATTTTCGTGATATGTCCTTAGAAGACTTCTGGCCACAATCTTTTGAAAAAATGGTGAGAACCCAAAAGAATGAAGACAAAAAAGACCCTTCCAGTGAGTGTGACTCACAAGACTCTGAGGTGGACTCGACGCTGCTCTGGCTAAGGCCTTTAACCTGATGACCACTAACATTATTAAAGTCATAGATGAAAAGCTGGGTCCTCTGGCCGCGACTGTTCAGAAGCACTCCGCAGAATTCCAGGCAACTAGTAATCGGTCAGACCAAGCGGAGGCTAGGATAGCCGTGTCGGAGAGTGCTATCGCTACACATAAGCCAAGGATTAGTGTGTTGGAGAAACAGGTTAGAGCACTGACCGACAACTTGGACATGGCTGAGAACTATTCGGGCTGAACAGGCGTCTGAATATTCGGGTTTTTGGCCTGCCAGAGGACACAGAAAGGGAGTCCGGTGGATTTCTTTGAGGCGTGGCTGCAAAGTTTTCTAAGTCAAAGTATTGCAAAGTGCACAACGTTCGCTAGCAACGAGGCTGAACGCAACAAACAAGCCTGGGCCTCTGCTGCTGTGTTTTCACACATTTAGAGATAAACAGACGGTGATGGATGCGGCAAGACGGGCCAGTCAAGGAGAGGACGTTTTAACGAACAACGGATCCAAGTTTTTCTTTTCTCTTTTCAATTTCTTCACTGCAGTGATTAAGAAATTGAAGACTTTTGATGAGGTGAAACGGTAGTTTCAGAAGTACAACATTTCCAGCTACTCTCCAAGTGGCTCCAGGAGGTGGTTTCACGCACCACAACAGGCACGTGATTACCTACCCTCTATGTCTGAGACATAATCTTGTGGGATAGGTTCATTTATAATTTGCTATCTGTTATTTGCAAAATGTGTTCCTGATAACTTTTAGTTTTCAACCGAGTGGCAGGACCGCTCTAAGTTTAACTTTGAGTAATATACGTAACTTTAATACTGGCCACCTCAAGGAGATGGTTTTGAGTTCTTCAAAAAATCCCCCCCCCTATGTTCTAATTATTGTTCTTCACTTGTTTTGTTTTGTTATGTTTTTTTTTATTTAGCTCAGTACATGCATGTCAGTGGGTTGACTCACATTTTATTGAGACATTTTTCTCCTTTTTTAAGTGTGATCTACTCGGGTGATCATCCTGTCAGTATAATAACTAAAATGTTTAATGTCCACATTTAAATTAAACACCCTTAAGCTCTGTTCTTGGAATATCCGTGGCCCTCATAACCCTGCCAAGAGAGTGGCTCTATTAAAATTTCTGAAAGAAGAGGAAGTCTCCATTGCCTTCCTGCAGGAAACACACCTGGAGGATAAAGACAATGTTAAATTGCACAGGGACTGGGTAGAGCATGTTTTTGCTACATCATACTCTTCATTTAGTAGTGGTGTGGACATTCTGGTTAGTAACTGTATAACTGGACTGAACTGAACTGTGTAAAGCATAAACCAGGTTGTTATGTGATTGTAAAGGGTGTTCATGAAGATCTATTCCTCCCCACCCCTGGATGTTACCTTGATTTCCTACAGTATATAAGGCATTTTGCAGAGTTTACTGAATTGGCTTCTGAGACTTCTGCCTGGTAGTCCCCCACCCTCAAAACATGCTAGAGTATTTACTTCTATATGTCAAGATATAGGATATGCTGATGTGTGGCAGATGCTCTATCCCACGGAGTCAGAGTTCCCCCCCCAGCCACCCCCCCACAAAAGTTAATCTAGAATAGTTTATTTTTTTATTCATTCGTCAAAAATATATTTGGTTTTGTCATGTACAATAGGTAATATTGTTATATTAGATCACGCCCCAGTATATCTGGCTTATTCGCTTTCTGAAGAAGGAGTACTGTCACGATGCTGGAGATTCCATTCCCCCCCTTTTGAAAGACAAGTATTTTTTATCTTACTTTACTTCAGAATTTAATGCGTTTTATTCAATTAACTCACCCTCTACTAATAATTCCTCTATCCTGTCGGAGACATGTAAGGTATACTCCCAAGGTTTAATTATGTGCTTTGTGGCATTTAAAAGACGCCAAAAGAATGAAAACCCTCGAATCTAAATTAGTTAAACTAAAAATAATATAAATATAAAATTATATTTCAAATCCAAATTCTGATTCCCTCAAAGAATTAGCGCCTACACGTGTTGCTTTGAACAGTCTACTAATACAAGCCTCACAACATTCTCTTAAATTTGCTAAGCAGAAATTATACAAATATGGGGATAAACCCAATAAATATCTTGCTAATCTGGCAAAAAAGAGGGCTGATTCACAGAATATTGCTTCAATTATAGATTCAACTGGCAGGAGGCTATTTGAGACTAAATCCATTAATAAATTTTTTTTGTTTGTTTTATTCTAATTAATATAAAGCTGAGCAGCCAGACAATGCATCAACTCTTAGGCATGCATTTTTCTTGAATCTTAAACTCCCTCGGGCCACAGGACTCAGAAATTACTGTTAAATGCTCCAGAGAGGAAGCACTGCTTGGCTTGACATCCACGAATTGACATTCGGGGAAGGCACCAGGGCCAGATGGATTTAGGTGTGAGTTTTATAAAAATTTTTTAATGACATTCTCTTGGACCCTTTTTTGGCTATGTTTAACCATTCCCATGAAACCAGTATTCTGCCTCACTCACTTAGAGAAGCAAATATTCCTCTGATTCTTAAAAAAGGGAAGTGTCCTGAATACTGCACCTCCTATAGGCCAATAGCTCGACTAAATTCTGACCAAAAGCTGCTTTCTTTTGGCCATGTGTCTAGAAAAGGTGCTCCCCTCACATTGATGGAGAGAATCAGACCGGTTTTGTAAAAGGCCAGAACTCTTCTGATAATGTGTGAAGACTCCTTAATATTATTTAGCTTTACCGGAACTCTAATGACCCTGCCATCTTGCTTTCTCTGGATGCAGAGAAGGCATTTGATCGGGTTCAGTGGCGATATCTATTCTACACATTAGAAAAATTTGACTTGGGCAACAACTTTGATAACAGGGTGAGAGTACTTTATAGTACTCCAGCTGCAGCTGTACTCACTAATGGTATGAGATCTAGCAACTTTTTTCCTTCGCCGTGGGAATCAACAGGGGACCCCCTCAGTCCATTACTTTTTGATATCGCAATAGAACCATTAGCTCGGACAATCAGGTAGAGTGCTCTGATATCTGGTATTTCTGTTGGAGAAAAGGAACATTTTTACTAAAATTAAACAAAATTACTCTATATGCTGATGATGCTTATTTTTCTGTCTAAACCACAGTGCTCCATTACCCGTGTCATTTAATTATTAGTTTTTTTGCTAATATAGTTAGCATAATGCTAGTGACATGTTAATATTGTTAGCATCATGCTGGCAACATGCTAATATAATTGGCATAATGCTAGCGACAAGCTAATATTGTTAGCATGATGCTAGCAACATGCTAACAGCATGCTAATGATGTAGCTAGGGGCGTGGCTTATGATCATCACGATAAACGCGAAAGACTGATTGCTTGCCTGAGTAAAATGAGCCCTTCCCCGTGTCTCTACCACAGTAGGATCCACAGTTAAATTCAGTTTCAAAGTTCCTATAGAAGTTACCATTGTATGTTAATTGCCCCGTGCTGGGGCAGTTTACCACTCGCCCCTAAAACTATGAAAAGTCATGTCAAGTCCTCATTCCCGAATAAGCTGAATGATATGACACCTCTTTCATGGGTCTACGACAAACGGAAAGTGACTAGTCATGCTCCAAATTCCCCATTATAAATCAGTGGGGCAAATTTGGGCACCAGTTGTGCCTCGGGGGTAAAATTAATACTCCTGTGTGGGATATGTTCTGACACAGCTTGCAAGCCTCTTCAAATGTGGTAATCTTGATAATCTAGAGATTTCTATCAAATTCTCACTGTACTAGAATCCGTCAAAATTTTTCTCAGTGTTAAGTCTATTGTACTTTTTGGGGCAGTCTATTGTACTTTTTGGGGCAGCCCCACCCCCTCCCCCCGCCCCACCTCTATGCAAGAGCTATAAAAACCCCCATTCCCAAATGTGCTGCACAATTTGCCGCATCTTTCATTAGTCTACGACGAATGGTACCGGAATAGTTACGTGCTAAATTCCCAAATATTAGTCAATGGGGCAAATTTGGGCAAAACCTATACCCTCTTGCAGGGTATGTTCTGAAACAACTTACAAGTCTCTACAAATGTGGTAAATTTGCGATCTCTATCAAATTCTCCCTCTGCACTAGAATCCATCAAAGTTTGTATCAATGTTAAATCTGTGGGATTTTTTGGGGAGCCTTTCACCTCCATTGTCAAAGTTTTAAGTCTGGAGTCTGTGTGTGGAAATTGCCTGTAGTTCCTGTTCTTGATGGGCTTTATTCCACAGTTTAAAGCGATGCAGGTTAGGCTAATTTGCATTTCCAAACTGCCTGTACAGTAGTGTATGTTGCCTCAACCCGTACAAGATAAGTTATAGAGTGTTATTTTGGGTGTATTAAAGTTCTGGTTTCTATGTCTGTCTTGTTTTTGTTAGTAGCGTCAGTTGTTGTCCTGAGTAGTACTATAAGTCTAGGTATAGTATAGAGCAGTGGTTTCCAACCTGGTTCCTGGAGGATTCCGTGCTATGCACATTTGAATGTTTTATTACACCTGATTTAACTAATCAGCAAATTAAGAACCTTGTCTGAATAAAAGAGGGTGTGGCAGAGCAGGGAGAACACAAAAATGTGTAGGGCATGGGGGTGCTCCAGGACCACAGAAACACTGGTATAGAGTCATATGTTTTAAAAGAGGCCTCCTATGACTGTGGTGATCTTAACTTGCTGCATTGCTGTGGAAAATACCCCATGTCACTGCACTGCCTCTGACATAGCTGTGTCAACTGCCAATACTGAGGACATGACCCTGTCTCCCTGCATTGCCATCAATGTCACTGTATTGCCTTCTACAATGGAGAACGCTCTATCTCCAATCCAGTTAAGGACATTGCTTTCTCTCCCCACTTTGCCGGGATGTCACTCCCCCTCCTGCTTTGTGGTGCACCCTGCTCTTCCTGTTTGTAGCCCAAACAACTGTACCTCTCCCTGAACCTCTGCTGTTAACAATGTGCCATTAAAGAGGCTATGTTATAAAAGGTGCGAATCTACAGCTTTCTTGAGAGATGTCAAGGTCACAAGTCCATTTGATGTTCACCTGACTGTCATTATGTTCTGTGTATTTGTGTTCTGGTTTTCTGTGCCTCCATGTCTTTCTTCTGATATTATTATTATAATTGGTTGTCAAAATTTAAGAAAAGGCCACTGACCCAAAAATGCAGAAGTCATAAAAACTCATGTAAAGCTACATGATATATATATATACATACATACATACATACATACATACATACATACATACATACATACATACAGGTGAAACTCGAAAAATTAGAATATCGTGCAAAAATTTATTTATTTCAGTCATGCAACTTGCAGTACTTGGTTTGGGCCTTTTTTGCAGCAATTGTACAACAAAAACAAAAATGGGAGGTTTGTATGTTCATCTTACAAACATTGAACATTTATATTCCCATGCATTCTTTCTCTAAGCCCTTGCTTAGAAAACCTTGCTTTAAACCTTAATTCTGTAAAAAAAAATTCAGCAAAGGCAAAATAGACGTCATGCTAAATCATAATCTCATGAATAATCATGAAATGAAGAGAAGTAAAAGAGCTAGACTTAATTAATACAAAAGTTTCTTTAACCAAAATCGGTCCTGTTTTGTTAAACATCAACTACATCTCAAAGAAGGCTGTACAGTATGTACAAATTCACATTTATTCCTTTGTTAGAATTAGTTATTTTGTTAGAATTTGTTTGAAATAGGCATATCAGGTGCAATGAATGGTCTATTAAAATAGCTTTTCTTGTTTTAGTGGAGTTTCATTTTCTTGATGTAAACCCCCCCCTTCTCTCTCTCTCTCTTCTCTCTCTCTCTCTCTCTCTCTCTCTCTATAAACAGGAATTTTTCGAACATGCTAAACAACTTTGGGATGATGAAGGTGTGAAGGCCTGCTTTGAACGGTCCAACGAGTACCAGCTCATAGACTGTGCCCAATAGTGAGTACTTTTTCTTTGAGCTTAATTTGAAGGGGTTGGCTGCAAAATGTGTTAAACACATTTTTTTTTAGACTTTCACTTATACTGGCAAACTGTCTTATATATATCTTATATATATTTTGATCATACAAGATTGTGGCAAAAAATGAGCCTTAAATGACCACATTTCATATATACATAAGCCACATTGCATCAATAAGGAGAGAATCACATCTCTTTCAAGGGAAGTGAAACTATGCAAAAATTGTGGCTGCCATGAATAAACTAAATGCATCCAATGGAAGTTTTGAAGATGTTAAAGCCAGGAAAAAGTAAGTATACAGTTGGCTGCCATTGTAGTTTATATGACCCTGGCCAGCAGACATTGGCTTTTCTGAAAAATTGCAGTGGTCACCTAACGAAGTGGTACCCAAATGAAAATCAAACTGGTAGAAGTAAGCTGGTTATGCATTGTAAATTATATATTTTTTTATTGTTTTTTTTTTATGTTTCTCATCATCTTTAACCTGAAATAGCAGTGACTCTCGTGGCATTGTAATAATTACAAATAAACAGGTGATTAATTAGATTAGATTAGATTAGATTAAACTTTATTGTCATTGTGCAAAGTACATGTACAAAGCCAATGAAGTGCAGTTAGTGCAGAAGTGCCCTATTTACAATAAATAACTATGGTAGTGAAATAAGATCATGGGTTCATATGTACAGGGGTTAAGTACAGAAGGTGCAGTATTATTCATAATACAGTATTATATAAATAGTAAAAAAATATAAACACTTTCTAAACATTGTGTAGTATACATTTTACAGTATATACTGTATAATTTTAAATATATTAAGATCATTTTAAATAAAGATAAATGTAGATATGTCTGACAAGTTATGAGAGACAAGTACAAACTGGTGGTAAAAAGTATTAGATGTACAATGTGTATTAGAAAAGTATAAAATGTGCAATATTTGCAATTTATTTTAGTCTTCTCTGTGCACAAACCAGGTGATTTCCCTAATTGAATCTGGTCTATCTACCCAAAGAGTTGTGCTAATTAACTGAAAAACATCTGAAAAACTAATTTATTTTTCCATTGCAATTTTATAAATATCCCGATTCAATATTAAATTTTCACCTGATTTTTATTATAATTTTATCATTTTAAAAAAGTTTTTTTTTCTTTTGAGTTTTGAGGGTTTCTCACTCATAAGCCAAGTGCAGCAATTAAACACTACAAACTAACTGTAAAATACAAGAGTTTAACATTTAACTGAGCAGCATGTATCTCTGTCATCTGCCATAATTATCATTTCTAAACAATCTCAGAAAATAATTCACTCATCCCACACAGCGAGGAAAGTGTGTAAGTAGTTTACATAGGATTATAAAGAAATGACATTTTGCTACTTCAGATTCCACAAAAGTCTTCAAATTAACCAGTGAGCATGCGGGTTGAGCAGCTACGAGCACGGAGGTGCATGTGATTTCTAACGTGAGTTTGCGCTGCTTCTAATGCATGCGATTTCCAGCTAATTAGTGCTTGTGTAAAAAAACAGGTATAAGCTTGTGTAATGAGCAGGTTTAAGACTAATTCCCTCACAGAATTTGGGGGAAAAGGTTTCATTCTTTGAATGTGCTCGATTTTTTTATAATGTAACACCATAAAAGTGTTTTTGTTGCGCCACTCAGACGATTCTGTGTTCTGTACAGAATCTGGTCATGGCCAATCAAACTGAAAACCAGCCAATTCTGGTCACTGGCCAGTCGACCATTTCATCTCTATTATAAATATTTTAAAAATATATATATAGTCAAGCCTGAAATTATTCATATCCCTGGCAAATACTGACTTAAAGTTACTTTTATTCAACCAGCAAGGTTTTTCTTGATTAGAAATGACACAGGCATCTCTCAGAAGGTAATAAGGCGATGTACAAGCGGCATCATTGTGGAAAAAATATTACTCATCTTTTTTTTTTATTTTTTTTTACATCTTTTCACATTTTTTACATTCTCACATTTGTACAAAAAGTGGAATTTTCAAAATTATTCATACCCTTCTCAATAATCAATAGAAAAGACTTTATTGGCTATTATAGCAATCAAATGTTTCCTATAATTGATGACCAGCTTTTTGCATGTCCCCACTGGTAGTTTTGCCCATTCATCTTTAGCGATGAGCTCCAACTCTTTCAGGCTAGAGGGTCTCCTTGCCATCACCCTGATCTTTAGCTTCCTCCATAGATTCTCATTTGGATTTAAGTCAGGACTCTGGCTGGGCCACTGCAAAACGTTAATGTTTTTGTCTGCTAACCATTTCTTCACCACTTTTGCTGTGTTTTGGGTCATTGTCTTGCTGAAATGTCCACTGGTGCCCAAGGCCAAGTTGGTCCTGGCAAACTGCCTGATGTTGTTGTTGAGAATTTTGATGTATTGCTCCTTTTTTATGGTGCTGTTTACTGTGATTAGAGTACCTTGTCCACCGTCCGAAAAACACCCCCAAAACATAAGGTTTTGACCAAAAGGCCAAAACGGGCTTTTGTGTGCCTTATCTGGAGGATTGGTATTCTCCTTGGTCTGCATCCGTGGACCCCAGTGGTGTGCAGTATCTGTTGGACTGTCTGCCTTGAGATGTTGCCACCAGCAAATCCCAGATTCATCAGGATGGCCTTGGTGGTGATCCTTGAATTATTATTATTATTATTATTTTTTACCTCTGTCACTATCCTCCTGGCCAACACAGGTGTCAATTTTAGCAGCAGACCACGTTGTCTGAGATTTTTCACAGTGCGGAATGTCTTGTTTTCTAAAATAATACTTTGCACTATAGCCAGTGAAACTTCAAAACATTTAGATATGGTCTTATAGCCCTTTCCTGACTTGTGAGTAGCACAATGCGCAGCCTCAGGTCCTCAGTGAGCTCCTTTGTCTTAGGCATGACTGTCCACAAACCAACAGCAGAGAGCTTCTGTTTTTTTTTTTCCCACAATGATGCCTCTTGTCCATCTGTACATTGTCTTATTATCTTTTGGGAGAAGCCTGTGTTATTTCCGGTCAAAAAAAACTTGTTGAATAAAAGTCACTTTAAGTCAGAATTTGCCACTGGTATGAATAATTTTGTGCTTGACTATATATATTTTACTTATTTTGTAGTCAGTGAATCACCACACAAAAAAATCACGATTCATAGCTAAATAGATGCCCCCCCCCCCCATCTCTCTTAGCGTTACATCGTGATTAACATTCTCTCCACTCACTATTCCATAATCAGCTGGAAAGAAAGTGAATGGGAGTTAAATTTCAGATGATGTATTCACATCCAGTGGACACTTTACTGTGAGAGTGGATTTATATAGATTTTAAATAAGAATCTTTGAATCAGTGATTATATTACTTACACACTGGATGAAAAACGTATTGAGAGTGCTCTTTGTATAGCATAAACTCTTTTACAGATGATGTCATCAAAAAGATGCACGCACATTTCAGCAATGGAAGTGTCAGATTTGCCCAGTCATTTACTAGAGTGAGCAGGCTGAGAACAGCATTAAAACCACCAAAATGTGTGTTTTTTTGTGTACAGTGGCATGCGAAAGTTTGGGCATCTCTGGTCAAAATTTCGGTTAATGTGAACTGTTGAGCAAGTGGAAGATGAAATGATCTGCAAAAGGCATAAAGTTAAATATGAAACATTTATTTTGCAGTATTTTAAGCAATATCAGTGTATTGTTTTTGTTTTCTACAATTTTAGAGTGAAAAAGCGAAAATAGCACACTGCAAAAGAATGGGAACCCCAGGAGATTTGAGCTCTCAGAACAAGATATGACCCTAACAGGCAAATTAAGTCTGATACCTTGGTCAGATAAATTTTTATCAAGGTATCCTACTTAATTTGCCTGTTAGGGTCATGGCTTGTTCTTGGTCATCTTTGGGAAAGGCCAGGTGATGCAAATTTCAAAGCTTTCTAAATACCCAGACTCCTCTAACCTTGTCCCAACAATCAGCAGCCATGAGTTTCTCTAAGTAGTTGCCTAGCACTCTAAAAATGAGAATCACTGATGCCCACAAAGCAGGAGAAGGTTATAAGAAGATAACAAAGTGTTTTCGGGTACCAATTCACTATGTTCCTAAATATGAAATGGCAGTTAAGAGGAACAGTGGAGGTCAAGATAAAAAGAACGAGACCAAGAAAAAAATCTGAGAGAACTGCTTGCAGGATTGGTAGAAAAGGAAGTCAGAACCCCTGTTTGAATGCAAAAGACCTCAAAGACTATTTGGAAGACACTGGAGTCTTTATTAACTTTGTACACTGTTTAACTATTCAGCGACACCTGCACAAATGTGGCCTTCATGGAAAAGTCATCAGAGGAAAACCTCTTCTGCGTCGTCACCACAAAATTTAGCGTCTGAATTTTGCAAAAGAACATAACCCTGATGCATTTAGGAAAAAAAGTCCTGTGAACAGAAGAGGTTAAAATAGAACTATTTGGCCGCAATGGGCAAATTATTTTATGAAAAGAACATCAAAGCATGATCGATCCAACCCCATGTTAAGCATGGGGTTGGATCGATCATGCTTTGGGGTTGTATTGCAGCCAATGGCACAAAGAACATTTCATGGGTAGAGGGAAGAATACATTAAATTACAACAAATTCTGGAAGCAAACATAACACCAACTGGAATAAAAAAGCTGACGCTGAAAAAAGGATGGCTTCTAAAAAATAAAAAATAAAAAAGATAAATGATTCTAAACATACCTCAAAATCCACAATGGACTACCTCAAGAGGTACAAGCTGAAGATTTTGTCATGGCCCTCATAGTCTCCTGATCTGAACATCATTGAAAATCTGTGGATAGACCTGTAAAGAGCAGTGCATGCAAGACAGGCCAGGAATCTCACAAAACTGAAAGACTGCTATAAGGAATAACAAACAAAAATCCCTTAAACAAGAACTGAAAGACTCTTGGCTGGCTACAAAAAGTATTTACAAACAGTGATGCTTGCTTAGGGGTGGTGCTACTAGGTACTTACTATGGTGCCCAAACTTTTGCTGTGAGCCTTTTTCCTTTTTGTTATTTTGTAAATGTGAAAGATAAAAATAATAAAAATTATTTATAAAAAAATTAAGGGAATGTGTCATCTATAAATTGATGCCTTTTGGAAATCTTTCCATCATGTCAACCGTTCACATTCTGGAGGTGGCCAAATGTTCGCATGCCACTGTATTGTGCAATTGATATTCCACTAGAGGAAGTTTTCCAGGATTTCAACTGCATCATAAGCATTTCATAACAACTTATGAAATTGACTGCAGGCTATTGAGCGTGTTTGCAGCTTGAGACTGACACTTGCTTTATCATTTTGTCTGTGGCTAAGACATCTGCTAACCATACCAGAACTGCAATGATTAATTGGATATTTCATTAATTAATTGATCGTCTGCTAGCAATCCAAACAATACAAAATAATACTTAGTTTCCAGACGTAGTTTTCAGGTTTGTTAATTATGATATGTGCCTCATACAGAACTGTTATAAAATACTATATATCAGATGCTAAATTCTGATGTTGTTGTATAAGTTCTGAATATGTCCATTGTTAACATGAAAGACACACAAACAACACTCAATATACCAAACCCAAATGAGTAACATACAAAAAGACTATTTACAACTATATACACTACTCACAATAAGTTAGGGATATTGTTATTTACATGAGTGCTTTTCCTATTTGCTCCAAATTTTAATGAAGTTCCCTTTGATATTACTAATAATGTATGAGAAGAAACACTGTTTTCATTAGTTTAATATTACTTCAAATTTAGACAATAACAATGATAGCCCCAAATAACAAAAATTGACAATGTCAGTAGCGGGTGTTTCCACCATTTGCTTGACAGCGACATCACATGCTCCTCACTTGCCTCATGATGTTGTTCTGAGGCAATGGTTCCACTCTTCCACAAGTGCTACACACAGTTATGCCAGGTCACGTGGGGGTGGGGTACGATCATTCAGTCTCTGCTTCAACTGGTCCCAGACGTGCTCTATCGACTTCAGGTCACAGGACATGGATGGCCATACCATATGAGGCACTCCAACTTCCTGAAGTCGAGCTATGACAATTCTGCCACAATGTGGTGGAGCATTAACATCCATGAACAGAAAGTTGGGGGTGTGCTGGCTGAATTGGGGGATGATGATGATGGGTTCTATGATGTCTCTGAGGTAAGAACATGCAGTGACTGAGCCGTCTACAATGACCAAATCTGTTTTGCGCTGACGAGTGTTGCCTGCCAAGACTGTTGCACCTCTTCCACCAAAGCAAACCCTGCGGACCATGTTGACCTCAGCGTATCGCTCACCTCGCCTTCTTCAGCAACGGTGACCCGACACTTATCAGTGAACAAGATGGTAGACCACTGCTGCATTGTTCAGATCGCATGGTCTTGTGCCCACTGCAAACGTTCACGGCGGTGTCTTGGTGTCAGTGGAGTCACCAGCAATGGTCATCTGGCATTCAAGCCAAAGCAGTGGAGTCGGTTGCAAATGGCTTGTCTGGATACCGTAGTACCCCTCACATCTTGTAAACGGGCCTGGCGCTCAGGTCAAAGTCAAGTCAAGTAGGCATTTATTGTCATTTCAAGCAGATACAGTTCAATACATAATGAAACAAAACAACATTCCTCCAGGACCAAGGTGCTACATACATGCAACAACATAAATTAACAACACAACATAAATTAACAACGGACTATACCGGAACCAGCTAGCTAACTAAGAGATCTAATTAGCTGACTAACTCAGATATGACAGATTTACATTTTTAAGTTGACCTAAAAAAACTTATCAATTCTTATACAAAGAAGAGACAACAATATACAACAAAGTGCACATGCAAAAGAGCTACAGAATGACAAACACAACAACGTAACACATTACAGTACTTTTTTTTTTTTGTGATGAGGTACGAGTTGAGGTAGTGGGAGAAGCAGCAGTAAACAATTGACATTTTTGAAGTAGCAGCATTAATTTAAAAAAAGATAGTGTTCAAATAGCAAGGTGAAATAAATATTGTGCAAATATTGCAAAGAGCAGTTCAGGTAGATCAGTGTGATTGTGCATGTGTGTTTTATCAGTTCATTTCTGATGTTATTTAGTTCGTCTGAATGATTTTTGTGTGTGTGTGTGTGTGTGTGTGTGTGTGTGTGTGTGTGTGTGTGTGTGTGTGTGTGTGTGTGTGTGTGTGTGTGTGTGTGTTTATCAGTCCAGTCCCTTTGTGTTGAGGAGTCGGATGGCTTGTGGGTAAAAACTGTTACATAGTATGAATGAGAGTGCCCGAATGCTTCGGTACCTTTTTCCAGATGGCAGGAGGTTGAAAAGTAAGTTTGAGGGGTGTGTCCGTTCAGCCACAATACTGGTGGCTTTGCGGATGGAGCGTGTGGTGTATATTCAATTCAATTCAATTTTAACAATTTAAATCAAAAGAATTATATAAATTTGTATGAGAAGTGAACATGTATGAATCAAAATGATAAGACTGTCCCTGATGAGCAAGCCGAGGATGATGGCGACAGTGGCAAGGAAAAATTCCCTGAGATGGTAATAGGAAGAAACCTTGAGAGGAACCAGACTCAGCAGGGAACCCATCCTCATTTAGGTAAATCGAAGAGCAGGGATTGATCTGCATCATACTGTGTGAGATTGGAAGTTCAGAATAACAGGAGATGTGTTTACGTTAAAATTGAGTCCAATCCGTTATTGGAGGCTCAGGTAGACTGTAGGAAACTCAAGTCTTGAACTATCGAGTGACTGAAGTCACAAGTCCTCAGAGAACAGCTATCTGCATTAGCCATGGACAAGACCATCTTTGTGGAAAAGTGGAACCGTCCCCAGTCACCACACGCATCACAGGCAGACCACACGGGGCATCCATGCGATGAGATCTCCAACCAGAAGCAGGACACCAGGATGAGTCAGACAGCTCCAGGGGGCAGAGGGGGTCTGGATCACTGGCAGCTCAGGAGCGACATGTATAGCTCGACAGAGAGACAGGTAGAGGGAAAGAGAGAGAAGAGGAGAGAGAAGAATAGAAGAAGAGATAGCAGTTAGGTATGGTCACAATCAAACAATGTATAATGTGAATGTATCTTTAGTGCAGAGTGCAAGCAGGAACTCCAGGCAGGACTAATGACAGCATAACTAAAAGGGAGAGCCAGAAGGAAACACAGACATGAGGTCTCCCTGAGATGTAAAGCAACCAATCACCTCACCGTCAACAAACTTGAGTGATCAATGAGAGTGGGGAAGACAGCATCTAAACATACCAGTTCACCATAATACTCTACCCAGATCTGCTCCTTTATTTAAGACAAATTTATTTACAAAAATGCTTGGCTAAATACATAGGTTTTTAGCCTAGACTTAAACACTGAGACTGTGTTTGCTTCCCGAACATTAACTGGAAGGCTATTCCATAACTTTTGGGCTTGTAAGAAAAAGCTCTTCCCCCTGCTGTAGTTTTCATAAGACGCAGTACTGACAAGCAGCCTGCATCCTTTGATCGAAGTAGGCGTGGCTGATTGTAAGACACTAGCAGTTCACTCAGATAATGCGGCGCAACACCATTTAATGCTTTATACGTCAATAGTAGTATTTTAAAATCGATGTGAAATTTCACAGGGAGCCAGTGCAATGTAGATAATATGAGGGTGATGTGCTCGTATCTTCTGGTTCTAGTGAGGACTCTCGCTGCTGCATTCTGGACTAACTGAAGCTTGTTTATGCATTTAGTTAAACAACCAGACAGTAAGGTGTTAGACCTAGAGGTGATAGAAGCATGAACTAGTTTTTCTGCATCGTTTAGTGACAGTATATTTCTTACCTTGGCAATATTTCTGAGGTGAATGAATGCTACCCTGATCATATTATCTACATGAGCTTCAAATGTAAGGCTGGAATCTATAATCACACCAAGGTCTTTCACTGTTGCACTTGATGGAACAGCAAGGCCATTTAAAGTTACAGTGTGATCAGAAAGCTTGCTTCTATCTGCTTGTGGTCCAATGACTAGAACTTCTGTCTTATCAGGATTAAACAGAAGGAAGTTAATTAACATTCAATCTCTTATGTCCTGCACACATTGCTTAACTTTAGTAGGTTGGTTTTTCTCATCTGGTTTTGCTGAGATGTATAACTGTGTGTCATCAGCATAACAATGAAAACTAATACAATGCTCACGAATTATGTTGCCCAGAGGAAGCATGTAAAGAGAAAAAAGCAGTGGGCCTAAAACTGAACCCTGTGAAACACCAAACTCCACTTTAGAACATGCAGAGTGGTCACCATTTAAATCTACAAACTGATAACGATCAGTCAAATAGGATCTGAGCCACGAGAGGGCTGTTCCATCAAAAGTTGCACTGAGGTTGAGTAACACAAGTATAGTGATGCAACCCTGATCAGAGGCCAATAGAAGGTAATTTACTACTTTAACCAGTGCTGTCTCTGTGCTGTGATGAGGCCTAAATCCTGACTGATACATTATGCCATTCCTATGTAGATATAAACATAGTTGCTGTGCTACTATCTTTTCCAGAATCTTAGAGATAAAGGGAGGTTTGATATCGACTTGTAATTGGACAGCTGACAAGGGTCAAGGTCAGGTTTCTTAATTAGTGGTTTAATAACTGCTAATTTAAAGGATTTGGGAACATACCCACTGCTGATTCAAAAGTTAATTATTTTCAACAGGGGTTCTGTTATTGCTGGTTGATGATTTTGAAGAAGAGATGAGTGAAATTAGTTCACTCTCTTCAATGGGAGTTCAGTGTTGTGTGTTTAGTTTATCATCTGTCTAACTTAAATTGTCTGGTTTCAGAGCCTGATTTTTTTGCCTAATGTTTATGATTTTGTTGTTGAAAAAGTTCATGAACTCCTCACTACTGTATGTTGTTGTTGTGGAGATTTCTGCAGTGGTCTCGTTTCTAGTTAATTTAGCTATAGTGCTAAATAAAAATCTAGGATTATTTTTGTTATTTTCAATACGGGTGGAGAGATGCAATGATTTAGCATCACTGAGAGCTTTTTTTATAGTTCAGGATGCTCTCCTTCCATGCTATTTGGAATACTAACAATTTAGTTTTACACCATTTACGTTCAAATTTTCGGGCGGTGTTTTAAAGTGCGTGTGTGGTCATTATGTCGAGTTTCTAATCTCTAATCAGTTTCCTTTTAGCTGAGCTACATTATCTAAGGCAGTGGTTCTCAAACTGGGAGTCGCGACCCCTCTGGGAGGCACGGAATAATTTCAAGGGGTCGTGAGAGGGATTAAAAAAAATATTTTTTTTTGTGATTATAATACACACTTTTCAGTATTACAAGCAACTGCTATGAATAAATATTTTCTGATTTGTAAAGATATTACTGATCGAGTGTGAGTGTTTAAAAAAAAAACAAATTTGCGACTCAGATATGACATCACTGTGCAGCGACTGGCTCACTCGTTATTGCTGCAGCGCACAACTGCATGTGAAAACCGAAACTGCCGAGATGGATGAATTTGTTATTTTTGGGCTAAAACGATTCCTCGAGTAACTCGATTACAAAAAATGATCGAGGCAAAATATTCTGCCTCGAGGCTTCTTTTAATGAATTTTAAAAGTTGCGTCATATTTATGCGCAATTATTTGTTTGGCATGACACAGCACGCTTCCGGATGCAAGCCGCCAGTAAACACAGACGAAGAAGAAAAGCTTACGTCACCCACAAAGCGGAAGGAGACGCAAACAGTTAGCTGTGTATTGATTTGAGGAAGCATTTTGTTGCGGACTGCAAAATGGAAGGGAGGAATAAAAATATATTATATCGTTTATTTTAATGTGTGCCTTAGTTTTTTTTTGATACTTAAAGCCATTTGAAATACCTTTTTAAAAAAAAAAAAATTTTTTTAAGTTTTTGTATCTGAGAAAAGGCTTTAAAATAAGAATGTATGGCACTGTAATGCACTTAATTCATCTGAGTCAAGCTATTCCTTGTATTGTGAATAATGACAGTGTTTATTTTTGATCAAATGCTGTATGCATTTAAAAAATAAAAGTAGATTTTTCTAAAAAGAAATCCAATTAATCTTTGTTTCTCTTATATATTTTACATTGCTGTTTGATTAAGCAAAAGTATATTTTATCCGATTACTTGATTAATCAATTAAATTTTTGGTAGAATACTTGATTAATAAAATATTCGATAGCGAAATGTTGAGGAAATTGTGGACAGTTTGCCTGAGTCATCTGAACCATGTACATTGACCAAGCATAAGAGCAAGACCCCATCAGACCAAAGTAGGAAACGTCGGACATATCAGGAGGAATTCATAAAGTATAGATTCACTTGCTCTACTGTCGACTGTCGAAGCTTTTGTGCTGACAAAAACAAGTACACCCTTTCTATTAAAAGGTGAGCCAAACTTATGTATAGTAAATGTAGTCAAAATACTGTGAACAGCTTATGTTTATTGCTTGTTTTTGATAGTGGGGGTCGCGAGATCTTGTCGATTTTCAATTAGGGGTCGCTGGCTTGAAAGTTTGAGAACCACTGGTCTAAGGTATAATGAAATGTTGACTCTAAATATTCAGCCGCCTGATCGAGTTCTGTGGAGTCGGACTCTGGGAGATTATTAATAAAGCTCTGTGTGGTATTTGATGTGAATGTGACCTGCTTTGAGTGGGTGCTACTACACATTGATTTACTCCTACTGAGTCCAGTATGGACTAAATGCTGTTCTCAGGGGGTTTTCTGGATTCTCAAAATGAATAAGTCTCCAGCAATTAATGCTTTGTCTACAGAGACGACAAGGTTTGAGAGGAAATCTGCAAATTCACAAAGAAATTCAGAGTACGGCCCTGGGGGTCTGTAAATGATGATTAGTGGGATCGACTAAGATGACTTCATATTTGTAGGTACACTTTTTAAGTTACTACGGAGAACTTCAAATGCATTAAATTTGAGTGCATGTTTTTGTATAGACAGCAGTCTATTTTGTAAACCAGAGTTTGTGGTAACTATTTTAATTTAATTACTGAAACATACTTTCTCAGTCTTTCTAAATTTGTGTTTAGCTCGGGGAACAGACACATTCTCAATATGATGAACCCTGAGTAACGACTCTATGCAGCTAGCAGACGGTTGGTTTAGCCTGTTTGTCTGCTCCCTGGCCTGGGCTTGGGATTGTCACCGATTAACTAGGCCTCTTCTGGCCATCCAGCGGGTCAGCGACCATAACCTCCTGTAAGCTATGTTGCCACGTCTCATTGGGATGGGGCCAGAGCAAACTACTTCATCGGATATCGCCTTTACTAGTTTAAACACCTCTGTAAAGTTACTCTTACTAACCTATGACTGACGAAGGCGTATATCTTTAGCTCCAGCATGTACCACTATCTTAGAGAACCTATGCTGTACTAGAGCCCTAAGATTACATGCTATGTCCGGTGCTCTGGCTCCCGAGATACACCTAACCACTGCCGCTGGCGCCCCTAAAGGCCTAGCTAATTTCACATGCCTCAGTATTGAGTCTTTCTTTCTTGAGGTTTCTCAGTGGGTGCATCACTGAGGAGAGCAAACCTGTTGGACACGTGGAGCGCAGAAGAGGTGTGCTCCGGTGGGCTAGCCTTAGCGTTAGCTTTGGCTAAACGCAGAGTCGTCGTCCCGCTGTGAGGGCTCTAATGCCAGAGTCGGGGGCTGGGTATCTCCACCTGCGGCACCCAGACTTTCCACTATAGAAATAACACTGGTCTTGCGCTCTCCAACCCTCTCTAAACTCTGGATGCGCTCCTCTAATACTAATATCTTCTTCGTCAGAGTGCTAACTAACACACAGCTATCACAAATAATATTATCACTACTAACGGAGGAAGAATGTCTAAACATCCTGCACTCCACACACTGAACAAGTCCTCCTGAACTTCCTCCTGAAGTCACCAACCATCTCTTTTGTCTTATCGACATTCAGAGACAAGTTGTTGTCTTTACACCAGTTCGTTAGCCTCTGCACTTCCTCTCTATACGCTGACTCGTTGTTCTTGCTGATGAGACCCACCACGGTCGTGTCATCAGCAAACTTGATATGATTGGAGCTGTGTGTCGCTACATAAACATGAGTCAACAGCGTGAACAGCAGGGGACTGAGCACGCAGCCCTGGAGGGCCCCAGTTCTCAGTGCTGGAGGTATAGTTCCTGATCCACCTGAGGTCTTTCAGGGCGTTTTCACACTGGAATGATCTGTTCCGTTCTGTACCCGAGCACAATTTCTCCCCCTCCCCAAACCCCTCGCAGGACTGCATTCACACTGTAACATCGGTTTCGATCCCGGGCACACTTGCGTATTTACACAACCGGAAACAATAGGTGGCGGTAGAGTTGTTTTGTTTTTCGTTTGAAAAAAAAAAAAGAAAAAATAAGAAAGAGGAAGAAACGCCCACTCGGGTCATGAACTGTGAGACATAATGTTAATGCTCCGTGTGGCTGTTTTTATTTTTGTGACAAAAACAATGGCGTTCTAAACAACATGCCTACTGACACATCTATCGCGCGGCTCAATGGGTGAAATGAGTGCACACTGCACGGATACAGCACGAGGCACTGAGGAATGACTTTACAACTCTACTCTGTAAGGTGAGTAATCAGGTCCTGTCTACATTCTCTTCTGATTTACAGTCAAACTGAAATAAAGTGCTCATTAAAAATTACTTTCTTTAGTCATAGCCCATGGGTGTTATTTATTTTAAAAATTAACTTTTTTTCCCCCAGATTTTCTCCTTAATTTTCTCCAATTCCTCCCCGTCACTAGGGGGCTCCCACATTAAGGCTACTACTACCACTCAGCCAGGAGGGCCGAAGACTATCACGTGTTTCCTCCGAACCACGTGACGCCAGCTGACCGCATCTTTTCGAACTGCTCGTTCGCGCACATCTCGGAGGACAGCGCTATCCGCTCCCTCCATTGCACGAGCTCACAGACGCCCCTGACTGGCTGTAGAGCCGTGATTAATGTGGGAGCACAAAGTATCTCTCATCCCTCCCCTCTGAGAGAGCTCGGCCAATCAGCTCTCTCTAGACCTCCGGCTGCGAGAGGTTACAGCATCACCCGGGATTCGAACTAGTGATCTCCGGATGATGGGACGAGCGCTTTTTACCACTGCGCCACTCGGAGGTCCTGATTTTGCCTCTTTATTCTGTTGTTACCTGGTCTTGTGCTACTGTCAAACAGTCTGTGTTTCCTCCAGTGACTGTCTGCAAGAAAGTATAAAAGCAAGAAATTAGCTGAAAATTGCAACCATAACAGCTTGTACAAATTAAAAATTTCCAACATAAAATATGAGTAAAGAGTAAAATACCTGTACCTCTAATAGCTACATAAGCACAACACTGGAATTCATCACATTCTGCTCTTCTGAACAGGGAAATGATCTGATCATCTAAATACTTATGGATACTTCCGTAAATATCGGGTTTTTTGTGTGTAGTGGATATTTTCGTATGTCTAAATTTCTATCAAATACTTTACTTTGGCATTACTTCACAGAGATTCTTCAGCAGCCACTTTTGTTTGTCTACGGAGGCGAACTGTAATTACGTCACTTCCTGTTTTGAGCATGAGCGCGTACTTATGTCCCGCCTTCCGTGCTCGGGAACACATGAATTGTTCCCGAGACCACCTCTGCAGTCGGTCCAGGGATTTGTTCCCGAGCGTGGAACGATTTGGAACGATTGCATTCTCAGAAAAAAAATCAACTGGTCCCGAGGCCAAATGTGCTCGGAAACGGATCCGGGACCCCAGTGTGAAAACGCCCTCAGTCAAAGTCCAGGATCCACTTACAGAGGGAGGTGTTCAGGCCCAACAGGCTCAGCTTCCCGATCAGGTGCTGGGGGATGATTGTATTAAATGCTGAACTGAAATCTATGTGACGCAAGTATCCTCCTTGTCAAGGTGTGTTAGTGCCAGGTGGAGTGTGGTGGAGATGGCGTCGTCCATCGAACGGTTTGAACAATACGCAGACTGCAGTGGGTCCAGTGAGGGGGGCAGCAGGGTCTTGATGTGGTAGTCTTTGAGACAGGACACAGAAGACTTCTTTGGCACGGGGACGATGGTGGTAGACTTGAAGCATGTGGGAACGATGGCGCTGCTCAGAGAGATGTTGAAGATGTCGGTGAGAACATCTGCCAGCTGTTCTGCACATTACGTGGGTTGACTCTGCGTATGGTTTTTCTCACATCAGCCGTGGTGAGACATAGCACCTGGTCGTTTGGAGGAGGGGTGGTCTTCCTCACTGTCATGTCGAATCGTGCACAGAAGCTGTTCAGCTCATCTGGAAGGGAGCCGTCACTGTCACAGGCAGGTGATTAAGTCCTGAAGTTGGTGATGGCTTGTATGCCCTGCCACATATGCCTAGTGTCACCGCTGTCCCTGGGCGTGTGATCGCTTCGCCTCTCTGATGACCCGGGACAGGTTGGCCCTTGCTGTTCTTAGGGCCACCTTGTCCTACTGAAGGCAGTGTCTCGGGTCCTCAGAAGTGCACGTACCTCCACAGTAATCCACGGTTTCTGGTTGGGTCGTGAGATGATGCTCTTGGAGACAGTGACGTCATTGGTGCACTTGTTGAAGTAGCTGGTCACTGATGACGTGTACTCCTCCAAGTCGGTGAAGTGGCCATAAGTTGCAGCCTCCCTAAATATGTTCCAGTCAGTGTTCTCGAAACAGTACTGATCTTGCATACAGTTCACAGAGCGCCTCCTTAGCATTAGCGCTAGGTGGAATGTACACTCGGACAGTGAAAATGGTGTTGAATTCCCATTGTAAATAAAAAGGTCTACATCTAACAGTCACAATCTCCAGCAACGATGAGCAAAAGCTAGACACAGGTGGCGCTGCTCGTCCGTTAAGTGACGTCGTGTGTTCATGGCTGTTTGAATGATGAACTTGGAATGACTTACTGACTACCAGCTTTTTATACCCACAGAATGTTGAAATTGATACCACATTGAAAAGGGGTGTCTTTTGGTATTGGCCCCAATTTAAGGCACACCTGTATACAATGAGACCATTACATGGAAAACACAAAATAACAATACAATAACAAAACTTAGCTTCGAGAGGTGTTGAGTACTTGTTGGTCTCTTTTTCTTCACTTTCTGGTCCAGCTTATCCCAAATTATATCAATTAAATTTAGATGGGGTAATTGTGGAGGGCAGGTCATCTGATGCAGCATCACTAAATCACTTAATATATATAGTATATAAGTCCTGTATATATATTAGGACTGTCAATAAGAACGTGTTAACGCATGCGATTAATCAAAAAATTTAAACGCATTCCTTTTTTTACGCAAATTAATCATATGATCTAATCAAGTTTGACCCTACTTGCTACCCATAATCACAGCACGGTTACCCGGATGTGTGTGATATAGGTACGTTTACTGCACATAATAAGATGACTAAGGATGACTCAGGTATGCTGAACAGCTAGTTTCTTTATAATACAAATTTCCATCTAGAAGTTTTTAAGACGTGGGTGTGGTGGCTTGGATGGCTAAGGCTCCATGTTGTTGATTTGTGGATCTGGGTTTGATCCCCACCATCTGTGGGTTGTCTCACCCCATACTACACAGCCAGCACATCGAGTGCTGGTCCCATTTGAGAGATTTTAATTTGCTGTTTGTTAAATCGATTGACAGAACTTGTATATATACTGTGTGTGTGTGTGTGTGTGGGGCTAGGATGGTGGCCTTGGAATCTTTACGTGCATACTTCTTGCAGCAAGATGAACAAGCAGCAAATAACAGCAAACATCAAACAGCATAAATCAAAATGATGAGATTATCCCTGGTGAGCTAGCCAGGGGCAACTGTAGCATGGAAAAACTCCCTGAGATGTAAATTGGAAGAAAC
>JAAGKR010006564.1:0-42115 GCA_011419295.1 Clarias macrocephalus
TTGAGACCTCTGACGGTTCTACTGTGCGTACTGTACAACTAAACTAAAAATGTGCCACGACTAACTTTATTCGCCATCATCTGAAGCAGTGGACAAGTTTCATTGAAGTCATCGATTTTTTTCTTCAAGTCATTGAATGCTTGCCATTCCTTTAGGGCTTTGGGAAGCTTCCGGATTCTAGAAATGATTGACATAATTTCAAGACAGAACATTTGTACAAAACAAGTATGCCACAATTATCATATAAAATATAATACTGTGCCTGTTCTGAAAATCCTGGAGTTCACTGTTGATCTTTTCTATGTTGAGGTCAGCCCATAGTATCTCACTGTAACCATTTACACTTTCAATGACACAGTTATACAAACTATAGAGCTTGGACAAAAGGTTGAGCTCCTTTTTGATCCGGTGAAGATCAGGATACTCTGCAGAGAACAGCGTCAAGTGAAATTCCAGATTTCATGGTTTCATTTATTTAAAACCTTATGAGTCTTCTAAGAAAGGCGTGGTGCCTGCCTACAGAACCTTCTACTGCTATAAATGAAATCGCTAGTGCACATCTATGCTTTCTAATAACGGTCCTGTGAAAGTTTGGTGATGTGCCGATAGTAGATTTGACAATTCCCCTTTTTGTTTAGGTTTAGGTTTATTCGAACGGTTTCAAGTTCAGACTTGCAACCAGAAGAAAATGCAACAAGGACGGGACTTGATAGTGGGTACAAGATAAAGAATATTTATGTGAAGGATCTTCTCAACAATTGGGACTTTTCTAATAGTGATTCCTCAGCATACGAATGCAAGTTTCAACCTCAAGAACTAAAAGTTTGGCTCTGCATACAAACTATTTTCACCGAACGAAGTAGGTTTACATATTTTTTCGTGGGTTTTTGTTTTGAATTTTGTGCAAGATTTAGTGAAGACATGGGAAAAGGCGTTTCACAAAAGCGAAATTTCACCTTAAGAACTCGACCCTGGAACGCGAGAAAATTGCGAGAATGCCGACTTACCACTGTATTCATCAAACGTTTGCATTAGAAGTTAGGAGTTTTATCAATCAAGAAAAGACCTTACCGTTAACTGTAAGGCCAAAGAGCTGTTCACCACTGGAATATGTGATATATTTCCTCCAGAGCTCATCAAACTGCACCTGAAAAACCTGCAGCCTGTCACTGGCTTCACGAGGCATCAGTCCCACAACACCTGGGCCACTACAATCCGGACACGGACGGTTATATTCCAGAAAAAAAAAAAAAACAGAAAAAGAAAGAAAAATCTATTGTTATGTACCCAAGAAAGTGTGAGACAAAACAAAGAGTAATACAATTAGTATTAAACAGAAATATCTAAACAAGAAACGTGGAACAATTGATCTATTATTCGATGGAATGTTTTTGCTGATTTTAATGACATTATTAGACTAGTGAAAGAAAACAAACAAACTAATTAATAGATAGATAAGTCCAACTGAATCATCAGGTGTATTTAACATCATGTGTTACTCGATAGCACAGTGTGGCTAAAATAATGCAACACACAGTGAAAAAATGAGCTCCAGTCTCACTTATTCTTTGTCCCGCAAAGTGAAACTACAGTAGCTTAATCTATACGAGTAGATGTTTACTTTAAAACTCAATAACAATAGCTTTTGCAGAACTTTTTCACACACAAACAAAAATAACTAATGATTAATGGCCTATTCAATGCTGAAGTATATCGAAGCAACATAGTTAACTGAATTCAATTAGAAATGTGAGTTAAATATCTCAAATATCTCATCTGCATTTACCCTAATCAACTTCACTAACCATGTGGTCAGTTCTCGACAAGCTGTTACAACAATAAACACACCAGAGATTAACAGTGATTTAAAGTTCAGTGTTTGTAACTCAACATGAAAGCATGTGAAAGGATAACGAAAGGAAGTTAAATGGCTGATGCTTCCCCTGCCCTAATCAACTTCTGCCATGTGTTCAGCTTGTCTTGTTCATTCTTATTTGTGACCAGAAATAAGTACAAGCGCTTCCTTTCTTTTGCTTTAATCTCAATTGCTGGTTTCTGGTGTGCATGTGCGTGTGCATGTATGTGTGCATGTGCGTGTGCATGTATGTGTGCATGTGCGTGTGCATGTGTGTGTGCATGTGTGTGTGCGTGTGCATGTATGTGTGCGTGTGCATGTGTGTGTGCATGTATGTGTGTGTGTGTGCGTGTGCATGTATGTGTGCATGTGTGCGTGTGCATGTATCTGTGCATGTATGTGTGCATGTATGTGTGCATGTGCGTGTGCATGTGCGTGTGCATGTGTGTGTGCATGTATGTGTGCGTGTGCGTGTGCATGTATGTGTGCATGTGCGTGTGCATGTATGTGTGCATGTGCGTGTACATGTATGTGTGTGTGTGCGTGTGCATGTATGTGTGCATGTATGTGTGTGTGTGCGTGTGCATGTATCTGTGCATGTATCTGTGCATGTATCTGTGCATGTATCTGTGCATGTATGTGTGCATGTATGTGTGCATGTATGTGTGCATGTATGTGTGCGTGTGCGTGTGTTAAATCACCCAGTGGTGGAACAACACTCATACAATATTTGTCAAATAAAAACATACCATTCTACTTAAGTTCTTTTAAAAACATACCTTTTGTCATAGCCATCATAGAAAGATTTAACTGCAGTCCGGAAGGCTTTGACACCAGTAAGAAGTTCTGCTTTCATGGTGGGGTGAATCAGCTCAAGAGTGTTATGTGTTTGCATTACCTTAAATGAAAAAGACAAGAACTAATCAAGAACAATGCTCACAGATTGTGTAGGCATGTGCAAAACATTATGACTGAAACCATCAGACAGACAGATAGATAGATAGATAGATAGATAGATAGATAGATAGATAGATAGATAGATAGATAGATAGATAGATAGATAAGTAGGTGGGCAGGTAGGTAGTTTTAAACATCTCACCAATTCTTTGAGGGTTTTCCAACCATAAGTTAAAGTGTCAACCCTCTCAGCATTTCCATCACTGAACTGTAGTTCATGTCTATTTAGCAGCGCAAAGGTCTCCTCGACTGGCCCAATAGTGGCCTCTATCCATATCTCTGCTTCACGTACTTTCTTCAGTGCATCCATGGCTTCCCTCACATCCTCCAGGTCAGAGATGGGTCTCTGAAGCTGTTTGGTCATCCCGTCAACAAAAGAACTTAGCTCACTCATGTCTGTGGAGCCGAGCTGATTTAAAGCAACCCCATATGTACGCTTCCATGCTTGACATTCCTGGGTCAGGGAAAGCTTGAGAGACTGGATGTCATAAAGGACAAACCCCAGCGTGCAACAGGTAGGAAGATCCTCTATCTTGGCTGTAAGTGACTGCAGAAAATAATACATTCATACAAATGCATTTCGGGTCTTCCTCAAACATTTACTACAGGTGTGTAAGAGGTCTTAGTTTACTGCAGCATTTAGATTCCCTTACTGGGGAATTAAAGGGCATTATTATGACAATGCCCTTGTGCACAAAGCGCTGTGCATACAGACATGGTTTACCAAGGTTAATGTGGAAGAACTCGGGTGCCCCAAACTCTGCCCTCAACCCACTGAACAAAAGCATCGGAATGCCAAATGCTCACCAGGACACTTCTCCAGAGTCAGAGTTATATTGGGCTCAAAACAGCGTTTGTTTGAGTTTAAAACGCTTTCATTAATATAATAGATAGACAAAAATCTAAACAAACTAAAGACTCTTTGGTATAAAAAATGTATGACTGATGCCACTGACGTCATAATGGCACTTATTTATATCACCTGGTATTTCTGTAACTTGTGAATCTATAATTTTAATCAAAGTAACTCATGTAATGTACCAGTGACAGTATTGTATGGTGGCAAACAGCAATTATCATTTTCAATTAACATCAAGTAACTTTTATAAGAAAAAAAAAAACATTGATGTCTATGACTTTTATCCAGCTCTGGTATTCATAGGAATAGAAATGTCTGCTCTTTTACCGGTTATTTAATTAATATGGTTTTTAAAAAATGACTGGCTAACTGTACTAAGACAGAACAAGTCACAGTTAAAGTAATGTAGGCGATAGCATATTACTGTTGTAAATTTAACTTGCTGTCCTGATCTATGCCCTATGAAGTCTGGCTTTATTACAAAACTGTTAAGAGTTTCAAATGTGTTGGAAAATGTGTAGAATTTCATGAGCTCATGTGTAGATGTCCAAAACTGTCATTCACCACAATAACATACCCTAATGATTTGCATGGACTAACTCTTATAATAAAACACATTTGTCATAAATTAAACAAACAAGCAAAAAAAAAAAAAACATGGCAATATATCAAAAAAACATAATCCATAAAATTTTTTTAAATACAATAACGATTATAATGCACAGTCAAAAGAGTAAAAAGCAAATGGTAGTTTTATCTGAATTTATTACATACTGGATAACTGACAGAGTAAAATGAATTAGATAACTTACAGAATAGTATGAAAGCTGGGCACTAAACTCAGGAAGAGATGGACTGGTTGCCAAAAATGCTTTCACTTGCTCTGCAGGATCCTTTGGAAAAAAAGAATATTATTAATGAATCGCTCTTATTATAAAATCCTATCATATTATTTTAATATGAATCTTTTATACACTCGTTCATTCAATCATTCATTCATTCCTGTTTAGGGCTGTGATGGATCTGGAGCCTATTGTGATTTCTCTCCTCAGATTGAATAAAAAGATTAAATGTATGAAACTATACATAAAACATTTAAGTTGACTGGGCTTTTAGCATCTGAAAGCCTTGTTTGATTGTGAACATTTATGGAATGTAAAGGAATAATAAGTATAACATGTAATACACTTTAATGAATACCAAAATGTTTTTACAAAATCCTGTTCTGAATGTATATGATTAAGAAACACTTATTTTATGGATGTGACGATTGTATAATTGATTCAATTCAATTCAATTTTATTTGCATAGCGCTTTTAACAACTGTCCTTGTCGCAAAGCAGCTTTACACAATCAATAGAATTCGATTTCTTTGATGACATCTGAAGTAATATTTTATATATTTAACATATAAATCGAACAATTTCTCTACATAGTCCTGTCCCCAAAGATTTAAATGACAGGACCATTCTTTTGTTTTTGCAATGTACTGAGTATGAAAAGATTAATTTGAGACAACAGATATACAGTATGTAACTTGACAGTGTCAGTTTGATTGAGCACTGATGGGTCGCGCTGAACAAACAAGTCTTATCCACAGAGGCCGCATCCCACAGTGACCTCACCTAAAGGATCCTCTGTCTTTACCCTGGTGACATCACACCCTGAGAGGCCATGCAGGACCAAACCCAGAGGCTTAGGTGCTTATAATGTTAATGTCAGCTGTAGCTGCAAAAAATTAAATACCTGTTTCCACAAAGTAGAGAAATGTGATAAGTCATCCAGAATGCCTTCAGGATCCACTTTAAGAGAGAACACTATGGTGTTTAACTGGACAACTGTTTTAATAATATCCTTATGCTCAGCAATCTGTCTGTCAAGTGGTTTCAGAATTGGCTGTTTGGTGGCTGGTCCATCGTCTGCTAGCTCTCGTGTTGCTTGCAGCTCCACCTGCAATATTAATAGCACACATTTTTATTCCACATGATAATGTCCTTTTAAATCCCACATACGAAAGGTAAGTAGGTGCCACATGTATAGGAATACATGTACAGTATAGTATAAATGAACAAATTTTACTAGCTTATTACTTTCTAATGTTGCCCGAGAGCCATATGAGCTGTATAATTTTTATGTTATATATATATATATATATATATATATATATATATATATATATATATATATTAGTAAAAATAACAATATGTAACACCTGTTGCTGTTTGTGATGTAAATGTGAAAATTTCCAGAGTGGGATATCCTTTGCCATCGACAGAACTGTAGTCACAACTTTGGACAGAACACTCTGAAAAATGTCAAATGGAAGACAATTTTTTTTTCAATTATATATACATACTGTATATAGTACACACAAACCTGCACACATACTGTACATAAGAGCCTATTGGAGAATCTGACACAGTTCTTCTGGATTTGCACTTGGACTGAAATTGTCTTCAAATGTTGAAGACTAAAAATATTCGGTGAACACAGTCCTACAGAGCTGAAGATGGAACGCTGGAGCTCTATCCTATAGATAGAACTCATGAAGTATATACACAGCCTGGCAAAAGTCATTTAAAAAATGTAAATAATGTAAAGAGAAAATTAAAGTGTGCACGTGTGTGTCAGGAGCAGTGTCTAGCAGGCATGGTGGGCTGAAAAGGTGGGCAACAATCACGAGCTTGTCAGCAGCAAGTCTAAGCTGAAAACTATTTGTTTAGTTAAACTATCTAGACAACCTCTGGATACAAGATGTGATTATCATCATGACATCTAAGTGCCTTTTTGAGTTGTCTTGTGATTTTGTAAGAATCATAATTTTATATCCAGATTCAATGTACTGAACTTTTTTTCAAACTTTGTTATAATCCAGGCAGCAGCTAACAGCGCTAGCTGTGCTATAAGAGCTAATGGTGCTAGCAGTGCTAATGGCACTACCGCTGCCAACAGCTGCATGCGTGTGGGGAGGGTCAGTTCAGAAAATGCATTCAGAATTTCGCATTCAAAAAGCATGACGTGGCGAAATCCTGCAGGAAAGTGAGCACCAGGAAGAAAGCAGGACCAGACGGCATTTCAGAGTATGTGCTGCCCAATTCGCACTGGCACTCCATTGTCTCCTCTTTACCTGGCACAATGGACCAGCCCAGTTTGCATACCTGGGAGGACCTGGGACTGAGTCCATTCCACTGTCAGTGGATCTGCAATTTCCTGACTTGCAGAACACAAGCAGTAGAGTTGGGCAGAACTGCCTCACCAACCCTTACCATTAGCAATGGAGCCTCCCGGGATTGTGCCCCGGCTGTACTCACTCTACACCTAAGACTGGATAGCCAATTCCACTTTAGATTTTAATACTTATATTCTTATACTTTTCAAATTTTACTATTTCATTTTGTAAATTTTGTTTAGAAACTTGCTAAATACTATTATTTATTATAATATTTATTAAAATGTTATTTTATTTTATATTTTATAACATAATTTCCATTTAAAATGAAATTTTATTCCAAATTCTCTTTAGCTATAATTGTATTATTATTATTTTTTTTAGGTTACATTATATTATATAAGCATTTCACTTCATGTCATACTGTGTTTGTTAATGGATGTGATAAAAACAACTTCAATTTGAAACAAAAGCTTATAAACTACCTTTCACTACTACAGTACATACCTGCATTTCCTCTAAACTGGGTTTGAGGATGATATTGGGGATGGCCAGCTCGATGGAAACCCTAAAAAGTGGTGAGTGCGCTGCCAGATAGTTTGATGCGAAAGCAGATTGATACTTAGGGCTTTCATAAATTCGACACCTCAGAGAGTCCAGAGAGTGTTTTGTGGCTTTGAAAGAATAATAATAAAAAAACACAGTACATGTATATATACAGTATATATGAGTACATGTCATTTTTTAAAACAATTTTAATACTTATATGCATTGAAACTGCCTGATGGTGACTTACCTTTAACCAACGCCTCAGTGTTCTTGTTACACAACTGTCCCATCGCCATATAGAAACTACAAGGTATGCAAAGCAGGCACCGAGTCTTTAGTTTAACATCAGGGTGAAGGCACTGAAATGGCTCCTGAATACAAAAACAATTAAACCTATTAATCATCAGCCCTCTTATGGGCCTGGTTTCCATTTAAGTACACTTCCATTATATTGTACATAATTTTTGTTTTACATGTTATGATATTATTCATTCCAATAATATCATTTGTGTCCAAATTAACCAACATTGGCATATAATAATAATCATAATAAAACCATGGACCCTTAACAAAACACATTGACATATTTTTACAAATACATGTGTAAAGCTGCACTTGGCCTGTGGTTTTGGCCTAATAGATTTTCTAGGGTCAGAGGTGGATAAAGCAGGCGGGGAAAAAAATTCCTCATTCGACGTAACATGATGCTTATTTCTTGTACCACGGTTAGCAAATTCTTTGCATTATCAAGTTGCCCACACCATAAGGATCACCGTGCCACATGGATATACGTAACGTACTACTAATTTTACTAGCTAATAAGTAATTTTTTCCTCACCTCCACATTCACCATGTCTACGGGCCTCATAACTCTTTTTAGTTCCTCAAACAGCTCGAACACTGAATTTTCAACCTGTTGACTTTGACTGAAAAGAAGATCAATTTTGGAAGTTATTTTAAATGATTATCCCATAACATAAAACATATTAAAATATATAAAAATATGATTTCATTCAACTATATCAGGCAGGACTGTTTTAAATAAAGATGACCACCATCAAGTGATATAAAGGCTGATATGGCTTATTTTACTTCCATAAATTCATACATCAATGTATTGTACTGTTGAACTTATTGCACTCACAGTGTCAGCTTTTGCCTCGCTGCTCTCACTGTGCTTTCAGTCTGGATGAGAAAGCACTGTGGAACTACAGGCTTGTCCTCAGGGAGAGCGAGAAGGTCAGTGCAGGACATTGACTCCAAAACGTGTTCAATTCGACAATCCAGTATGTCTGTGGTGGCCTTTACTATCTGCTCCAGGTGACGCAGGACTTCATATACATGCTCTATGACTACAGAGGAATTATTGATATTATAATATAGTGTTGGAAGCTTGGAAATATCAAATAATAGAGCAGTGCCATCAAATGGTGAGCAAAAGAAAACCATTTGATGGCACTGCTCTATTATAAATGCATTTTATCTCTTTTATTTCTTGTTACACAGGTTACCCTAACCTATTCGTGATTACAGTAGTCAATCTTTACCCCTTGACAGTGCTGTACTTTGATTATTTTTTAGTATTAACTAGCCAATTTCATTCTGGCATCATAAATGTTTTCATGGAAAGTGGGCTTTAAAAAGTGCTCTTATGTCAGACAGGACGAATTTCCAGCCCTGCTTTTACCCGCAGGCAAAATCGCCAGTTGTTCGTCTTTTTCTGTAATTGTATCTGTAAAAGCAGATTTGTCTAAGATGATCTCAGGTTTGAAGGAACAACCTGCCTTTTCCAGCATGATGGAGCACCTTGCCATGAGGCATACAGTAAGTGATAGCTAAGTGGCTCGGGGAACCAAACATCAGAATTTTCGAAACTCACGAGACCTTAATCCCAATGAGAATGTGTGGTCAATCCTCAAGAGGTGGGTGGACAAACAAAACCCCACAAATTCTGACAAACTCCAAGCATTGATTAAGCAAGAATGCGCTGCCATCAGTCATGATGTGGCCCAGAAGTTGATTGACAGCATGCCAGGGTGAATTGCTGAGGTCTTTGCTGTAGGTGATTCTAATTCACAGGTAATATGGGGTCAAACGAATTAGAGAACATAAGATAATTTGTGTTTAATACTTTCTCATATTGCCTCACATGTGTTGATGTTAAGAGAGGTCCAGGAAAGAATGGTGAAGCCAGGAGAAAGTGCCATCTCCACACGATTAATAAAGGGCTTCATAAGAGGCTGGAGCAGTGCCGGGATGCTGCTTACTGCTGCCCCAAAGTACTCCAGCATTTCCACTAGTCTGTGAAAGGAAAAGGATTTATACAGTATTAAAAAAAAGCAAAGTGACACCAGGACAAGTGAAGAGAATCTACATTAAGAGAATCTTCAAACTCTTCTGAGACTCAAACTTACTTGTTGTGATTATTTTTCACCTCAGCTTTGCTAGCATACATACTGAGGATTGCCTTTGGTACAAAAGCCCCCAACTTGTGCATGTATTTTGCCTCTTCTAGTACCTCAAGTACCACAGGGTCCAGGTTTATACAGATCTCCTAAAAAGATACAACTGCATATGATAGTACATATATTTTCATCGTGCATTTTCAAATTGTGATTATCTACACAGATTAGCATTAGTACCTGCCGTTGGATCGAAAACAGTTTGTAGAAATAGTTATAAGGTTAAAGCTAAAACTACGGAGATCAGCTTGAATGTGATCAGTGATATTATTACTATTGCAGGTTGAAGCCCACGTACATGTCTGTCTGTCGTTCTGTACAACAGATTTCTCTGTCTAACTTATTAACACAAACAAATCAAATGTTGGAAGGTTGAGTCTCTGACGCCTCGTTTACACTAAGTTGTGTTCCTCCGTCAGCAGACGAATACACTCCCTGTTCGGTAATCGGAGAGTGAATCACAGATGAGAAATGGAAAAAGTAGATCAGATAAAGATAAACTTTTGTTTTAAAATGACTCCAGCGTGTTAACATTTTCTTACACCACTTCAGCGCTGTTATTTCAGCTTTTCTAATTAGTATCTATTGGTGCAGGTGTTTGTTTACATTGAGCAAGTGGCTGATTAGGATCTTATTTTAAAGTAGATTATTAAATTCAGAACATAACGTTTTTTCCTTGAATGTGGTACTTAACGTAATTTCTGATTATCTACTTAGTAAATCTAGTAAATGAAGTATTTTTTTTCTTTCAAACCTTACTTCACTCGCAGTACTTTACACACATTCCATTTCCATCAAGGTCCTCATTACTTGTTACTATGAAGAAGCTTTGAAAGTCAGTGGATTTAATTTTTGTGTAGTTTTTTCGCAGGTGACAAACAGCCTAGCAATAATCACTTTTCTTCAAAGCTTCTCAGCATTTTTTCAACACTGAGCAGTTGATGGCAGAAGAAGGTGGTTCCTCAGACTCTATACCTAGAAACCATGTTTCAGTTTTCTAAAGAAAAAAAATAAACATTTAATCTTAAAAACAAACAAGCTGTTTAATTCCATGTAAATACTTGAACTGGAAGTCGTCTGTGCTTTTAGAGCTAACGTTGCGGTATTACAAGTTACAAGTTGCCATAGCTTTTACTTAAAGTGTACCAGATTCCAATGTACATGAATGTATAGACATACACATGTGCACACACTGATTATGTTCTCAATAATATTTAAAGTGCACAAAAACAGGTCTTTTAAAGCCACATGGCTGTTAAAAAAAAAAAAAAAAACATAAAAGAGTACAAACTCTTGAAGACGAAAATGACAACAAATACAGACACCACAAACAATAAAGACTCGGGGGAGGGGGGGGGGCATAATCAGCCATAATCCTGTACACACTGTGTGCACATTTTTTCTGTCTAAACCACCATCAAGTACAACCATCTTCTCCATAGTTTATGTCTGTGTGGTAGATTTAAAACAACAGCTATAAGCAACACCATTAACACTTAAGATGGGCGAGTGTAAACAAGCCGTCAGCTTGATTGACAGCTCAACTGGCCAATCACAGCCCAGTATGGGGAGAAGGACAGAAGGAAGAGACACATTCCACCCAATCCAGTGACATGCATGCGAGGACAAGGTAGTTACTTAGATCTCCTGCCTCAACAACAGGCGTGTTTTTAATCCTTTTGTAAAATCATTCTCTTTATAACACAGGGATCATATCCAAAACATCTAATGATCTTCTTTGGGAATATCAAGCGCGATATGGACTTTATTCTATTTCATGAATTCTGTTTTTCACTTCCTGCCCTCCAGAGTGATCTTGTATGTCATATACAGTAAAGTCGCATGATTGCAAACAACCTAATGCTGAAATTATTTAAATAAACTTATGCGAATACCTTAGTTTGTGGGTGCCTGATGAGAAGCGTGGCGTTGAGGCCTTGCTGTCCACGTTCCACTGCACTGACCCAGGCTCTGTGATACAGCAGCTCATACTCCAACAGAACCGTTGCAAGTTTGTTATACATATGTATAATCTTCTTACCCTCAGGAGTCTAACACAAGAAATAGAGGCATTTTAGTTTTATCCATTAAATCCTTTCAGCCTTAATCGCTATCATATTTAATTGGAGCAAACAGGTGATTATGTATACTGACTAATGACTTGGTATAAGGACTATATTTGTGACATCAGAGTCCTAGTGATATTATAGTGAGTGCTTTTGTTTGTTTTTCTGAAAGTCAAAGACATTAATAAAGATCAGACTATATTTGTTTCTTAGGTTGTAAAACTCACTTTATCATCTTCATCACAGCTGTTTTATGTCAAATACTGAATTTTGGGGGGAAATTTTTAAATAAAAAAATTAAAAGGCTACAAAACAAATGTTCTGGTAAATAACAGTGAAATTACATGATACACAATCTAATGCAATTTACACTGAGCTGGGGACAGAAACTAACATGAATTGTTTTTTTTTTTTTAACTGTTTTTCATGAATATATGAAAACCCCAGTAATTTGGTGTCCGTGTTTTTAATTTGCTTTAGATATTCTTAAATCAAGACATATTCAAAAGTATAAATATAAGTTCAAAAAGATATATATATATATATATCACACCTAAACTTTTAGCAGATGCTTTTGGTAGTATTCTGGTTACATATTTAGTCGCTCTCCTTAACAGAGCTGATCCTGTACAATTAGTTTTCTGACATAAACCTGCACAGTACACAAATGTGTGATAGGTTTGAGGATCCAAAAGCTTCAGGTTAGCCTGTTTTATCCATTCCACAACCAGCAGATTCTATGGTAGTCCTCCTTCTCCATTATTCCATCCAGTCTGTGCAATAAACCAGGTCCACTGACAGCAAAACAGATCCAAAGCAAAGATGCTACCACCACCTTGCCTAAATATTGTACCATGTTCTTAGGGTTGAATGTCTCATTTTCACTCCTCATGCCTTTGAACTTTCCTCCAGCAGGCTTTATCCATGTGGTCAGCTGCAAACGTGAAGATGTCCATGGCAAAGTAAAACCTGTTTGAGTGCCATTGACACTGGTGTTCTGACAGCTTCCACTTCATAACAGGCCTGTGTATTGGTTCCTGGGTTGGCAATGATCATCTGAACCAATTTTTGGTCAGCCAATGGTGACAGATTGTGACCTCTTCCAGACCTTGGAAAAGTAGCTACACCTCCCAATAACTTGTACTTATGAGGTGTTGACAAATGGATCAAAGAAACATTCATGATTTGTGTAAATCTACTCTGCTCCTTGTCATATCTGCCCTGAACTCCTTGAAGTTGATATAATCAGCCTTTGTGCTCAAACTTCTTGGTGTTTTCTTTTATTAAAGATGCAGGTGGTATAATTATTGTACCCCAGGAAAAACCCAGCTCTGTCAGGATTTGAGGCACAACACAAATGCAAATGATAATAATTATAAAATGTAACTAAACAGACCCAAAATTATGGGAACCTAATTTTCCATAAAAAATTAAATAACCTCTAGGAAAAGGTGAGTGATGAGTGATGTGATTGACTCTTGATGAGTGTTTTAGAAATTTTTATCCACTACATTACATTTTCCTCATAGATTGATGATACAGTGGCCAAAGTAATTGCTCGGTCAGTAATAAATGTTGTAAAAATTACCAATAAAATATCCATTTTTCTTTTCAGTATTTCCATTGGCATCTCGAGTTTTCTGAATAAATGACGTGACCATATTATTTTCCCAGCCACCTAAAACAAAAGTCAACAGTAGTTGCAAGAAACATTTTTTATGCATATTTGGTGAAATGTATAATAATAATAATAATAATAATAATAATAATATGGCATAAAAACGATAGTTCAGTTTCCACTTACAGGAGGCACATTTCTCAACATGGGAGGGTTGTCTTTATTGTTTTTGTACACCTTTCGAACTTGCTCTAAGTCACTGACAAAATGCTGCAAAACTACTGCATACTTATTACTGAGGTCCATCAGCTTACCCACTGTCTTCTCAAACCTTAGCAACAGGTGAAGCTTTTGTTCTGTCTGAAAATTAAGAAAAGCTTTTCAAAACTTTGGTAAAAGTCTTTTTATCAATTTAACTGCAATTTGCAATTATACTGATATCTACAGTTCCCTAACTCACTTCATTACTATAAAGGGCTGATGATCAGAGTTTCTAAGCGATACGATTTAATGGGTTTTATGGGGATAAGATAAGATAAGATAAGATAAGATAAGATAAGATAAGATAAGATAAGATAGATTAGCCAGATCAAATACACATCTGCATATAAAAATATTGATTATTTAAAAATTATAAGTATAGAACCTTTATGAAATTCAATGTATACATGTATGTCATAGCACTGAACTCTTTACACTACATGACCAAAAGTTTGTGTTCTCCACACTTTTGATTTCCCTTATCTGACACTGAACTTTTAGCCATATAATGTAGTTGAAATAATAATAATCATTGATTATTATAACAAAAATTATTGCGAGGATACAACAGGATCTGAATCAGGAGATGTTTAAAAACCCTTACAGAATGGGGCTGTTGAAAGAAGGTATCCAATAGTGTATGAAGACATTGATACAAGCCTTGTATTTGCCCCTTAAACTCTGCATAGTCACTGTCAAACTGAGAGAGGAAAATCACATTTCATGACATGCACAGAAAAATATAATAATATAGAAAGAACAACAAGATCTGGAAAGTAATAATAAAGAAATAACATCTGGAATAATATCTAGGGTCATACCTCCGCTTTGCGTTGATCCAGCATATTGTATGTTTTGGACTTGATGTTGTTTATAATAGTTTGGAAGCGTACATGTACTTTTTCAATTCCTTCCAATTTAATTAACTGCAAACCTGATAGAGTTTCTAGAGTTGTAGCCAAGTCTGCAATATTCTCCAGGCGTTTGCAGAATGTATCAAATTTTCCAAAGACATAATTGTCACTGCCCAAAAAATTATAATTATTATTATTGTAGATAATTATGACAAATAAAATGATCATATTTTCACTACATGTTTAATATGTAAATATATATAATATAATACAGACTGTAATTTTATTAATTGCTTTATTGTAGCGTTGACTGTTGTACTGGTCCTTATTCTGATAAAGTTCATTATTTTCTGTAATGTACTGATAAACATTAGACTTTCATATATTTTAGATTCATTACACACAACTGAAGTATTTCAAGCCTTTTATTGTTTTAATATTGATGATTTTGGCATACAGCTCATGAAAACCCAAAATTCCTATCTCAAAAAATTTGCATATTTCATCCGACCAATAAAAGAAAAGTGTTTTTAATACAAAAAAAGTCAACCTTCAAATAATTAAGTTCAGTTATGCACTCAATACTTGGTCGGGAATCCTTTTGCAGAAATGACTGCTTCAATGCGGCGTGGCATGGAGGCAACCAGCCTGTGGCACTGCTGAGGTGTTATGGAGGCCCAGGATGCTTCGATAGCGGCCTTAAGCTCATCCAGAGTGTTATATGAAAGTCTAATGTTTATCAGTACATTACAGAAAATAATGAACTTTATCAGAATATGCTAATTTTTTGAGAAGGACCAGTATACCTAAATTCAATCTTTTGTTTGCTGGGGTTCTGCTGGAGGTCTTCCCATATTTTTTGGAAGCACTGCCGGTACTGCTGGTTCAGCTGCAAACATTCACTGATCCTCGTCAGCATTTCTTTCCTGTAAGAAGCAAATTAATCTTAAACAATTACACACACGTTGTACTTACAAAAATATGAATACCTACATGACCAAAAGTATATGGACACCTGACCCTCAATTCTAATTGTAGGCCTTCCCAAGACCACAAAGCTGAACTGTCAAAAATGCCACTTGTACATTGTGACCTCAACCTCGTTAAAGACCTTTGGGACCAACAGGAATGCTGTGTTTTGAAACAATATTTCATGCATTCTCACCCAGGACGAGGTCCCAGTTTTACTAATGCTCTTCTGACTGAAAGGGAACAAATCCCCAAAGCCTCATTTGACAATCAAGCTAAATTTTTTCCAAAAGAGAGAATGTTATCAAAAAAGCTAAATGGGGGGGAAATATCTTTAAAAATATGTTCAAAAACCACAAATGGGCGTGACATCCAGATGTCCACATACTTTTGTCCATATAGTTTATTATGAAAGTTGCACCAAAATTCGAATCTTCCTTGTGTAGGGGGAAAAAAATTAGGAAACTGAAAGACTGCATGACGAAAAGCAACATCAGTAAAACCTGTACGTTTGTCCCCAATAATGACAAGCTGTCCTGCTATCACCCATCGTTTTCAATTCATTTGGTACGGACAAGCCTGACCTTATGGTATGAGATAAGTGTAGGTTGTATGCAGGCAAAAGTGGCCTGGATCCTTTCCTCAATTTTTTGGGTTCAGATGTGACTCAGATCTGATTGTTTCATGCTGGTGTGAACAGCACAAATCACATCTTTTAAATTTTTTGATTTCAAATGTAGTCCTAAATCAATCCTAAGTCAAATCGGAATTATTTCTACTTTTACGTTAATGCAACTTAACATTCATTGTAATTTCATGATAGGAAGAATGGCAGATTACAGTGAAGGATTGGCTAGAAATGTTAATTTGCCAATTCTGTAAATGGCCCTACTGTATGTGTCCATATTCTGTCCATTCCCCCTTAAATTCACTCAACAATTATCACTTTAAAATAAATTTAACTCCACTAACTAAACAGTATTCACCTGTCCAAGTCCCAGAGTTTGGTCACTCCCTGAGAAAGGTATTCTTTGCAAGTGCTGACCATTTGATTAGTGACCTTCACAAAGATGGAGGTCATATGCTCAGAGGTATTGTAGGAATAGGACACATTTTGGATTAAAAGAATGCTGTTCAGTAGACTTGGTATGTGTGCCAACATATTCGTCTAAAAAAAGAACAGAAAAGCAACAGACACAATGTTAAAAATAAATGTCCACAAAAAAATCATCACATTAAAAATATACAACTGGAAATAGACAGGTTAAGACCCTACATTGGTGAGGAGGGGCAACACATAACAGTGGCCTGAAGCTTGTATTGTTTTGATCACAAACACTAAACAAGGGGCGAATTTTTAATTCACAATCACAAAAAACAGGATTTTTTTTTATATAAATATTTAGGATCTTCATATTATATAAATTTTTTTTAATGAATCTCTTACCAGAAAAAAGACTTTTTACTCTATACATTTGACACTTTTAAGAAGACTGCAGGCTGTCAACAAAACTATTGTTTGGTGTATTGAATTTCCTCAACAAATGGGAGGAAATTGATGTAAAAGTTTTTTGTATTGGTTATTTATTCTTGCACCTGCTGTAACTAGGGTTGCCACATCACACAAGATTTTAATCTCCTACTGAAATTTACGTTCTGTACTGAATGTACTCTATTCATGCCTGAAATAATCGTAGAAAAATATAACATTTATTTAAAATCAGTAGTATTATGTGCATGTTAGGACTGTCAGGAGGAAGTCACAGATTTCATACCTACCGGGGTACACTTTCCCAGTGCCTTGAAGAATTTTTCTAACGTGTATAGATATTTCACATTATCCTTGGCCTCATTAGCCACAAAAGTGACATTTTCATCCTAAAAAGAACAAAAAAAACAACATCTTCAATTCTGTTCACATTTACATTTCAAAATTCACTATCTGTCTTTGCCCAATGATTATGTGAACAAACCATTTCTTTCCACTTATTCAGAGCCTTTGACCTTGCCACCTGCAGAACTCCGATAACTTTCTTTACCTCCGGCTGCTTCATTTCATCCAAAACACTTGTCAAGACAAAATATAATGTTAAATGAGACGTCAATCAGATCTTTCAAAAATCTGCTATGGGTTCATTTATACCATCATAGTATTATCTTGTATACTAATATTTGAAAATTTGTACCACTAAGTATTAAAAGATGTTGTATTGGAATTAAAAGTAATATGTTGATGTAGTGGTTAGCACTGTCGCTTTGCACCGCCAGGGTCCGGGTTCGATCCCCGGCCAGGCTCGATTCCCGTCTCTGTGTGCAGGGAGTTTGCATGTTCTCCCCGTGCTTGGTGGGTTTCCTCCGGGTACTCCGGTTTCCTCCCCCAGTCCAAAGACATGTAGGTCAGGTTAATTGGCGTTCCCAAATTACCCGTAGTGTGTGAATGACTGAGTGTATGTGTGTGTGTCTGTGCCCTGCGATGGATTGGCACCCTGTCCAGGATGTACCCTGCCATGTGCCCTAAGTCTCCTGGGATAGGCTCCAGGCCCCCCCGTGACCCTGAATACAGGATTAAGCGCTATAGATGATGAGTGATGAGAAGAGGATAGAGAGAGAAGATTTTCAAAAATATGGTTTTAAGCATGGCTGTACATAGTGTATGTGTATTAGGGGTCTGAAAAGGCTCATTTACAAAACTGTACTTGCACCCCTGACTGGAAATTTTGGACAGGTCTTGTGTCAATCATTTTACAGACAGTTCCCAGTGCTCCTTCACTCAGTTTATTAAGAGGAAAGACGCTGCGTCTCCCAATGCAGCTGGATAATTCTAGCTGAGAAAGTCATGGTGTACTTTTAGACATGAAATGCAATAACATCAGGATAAATACTCGCTTTTGCACAGCGTTATTGTTACACCATGTAAGTTAAATGAATGTGTATAAAGCTTTAGCTTATTTCAGTGGCTTTCGTTTTTATAGTGTATACAGCAGATTTTTTTTTTTTTATCACTCAGTCCTCACGTTGCCTTCAATAATCACCAGCCAATATGTTTTGAGGAATCAGAGAAATCTGATGTGATTTCTGACTGGTCTGACTAAAGTGATGTGTAGTGACTGACCTCCCTAAATTGGTGGTCTCTAAAAGAAATAATAATAAAAAAGGTTCTCATTCTCAGGTGTTCCCACAGCTATACCAGGGGCTGATACAGTATATGGTCATGATATCATAAATGAGAATGGGTTCCCTGATGTGTCTGATTCCTCTCAAGATTTCTTCTTATTATGACATTAACATTAGGATAGGCTACTGTACCTCTCTCTTCCCCTTCCTGTGAGTCCCTGATATCATAAAGTCACTACATCCCGATTAAGCTACCCTCTCCTTTTACTCCTCCTCGTTCTGCCTGTGACTCTGGTCCTTATCACTGATTATGGCACACACCTGCTCTTCTACTTTGGCCTGATGGCATGAAATGATGGCATGAAAAGATTTTATATAGGTGAGGCAAGATACTTCATCATTACACCTTTGGCAACATGTGCCAAGGCTGCCAAGTAGAAGACAAACCAATTGGACGCTGCCCCTGCAGGATGGAGGTGCAAGACTACAGTGCTAAACACTACGCCACCTTGCTGCCCGGAGTCAAACAAACGAATGGAAAAAAAACATAAGACGTGATCTCCGGGCACCTACCTGTTGAAGATCATCATTTGTTTTTTCCAGTGCTCCAGTTCCACCGAAGGCCCAATGTTATCCGCCTCTTTTCTCATTTGTTCGCTTTCAGTGAGCACCTGCTCTATCTGCTTGGTCCAGCACAAGAGCACCACTTCCAGCCTTTCTACAAGCTCAGAGTTACTTGCTAGAAATGACATGGAATTGTACATGAAGTACACACCAATTACCCTTTTTATTGCTGTAAATGTTTTCATATATACAAACCCCAGTTCCAATAAAGTTGGGATGTTGTTAAAGACATACAGTAAAGAAAAACAGATGACCTGCAAATCCTTGTTGGCCAATACTCAAATATTCACACATTTTATTTTGAATTTGATCCTTGCAACAGGTTTTCAATTGAATATGGGTCAACAAGGATTTGCAGGTCATTATATTTTATTGTCATATACTGTATACACTCACCGAAAGGATTATTAGGAACACCATACTAATACGGTGTTTGACCCCCTTTCGCCTTCAGAACTGCCTTAATTCTACGTGGCATTGATTCAAAAAGGTGCTGAAAGCATTCTTTAGAAACGTTGGCCCATATTGATAGGAAAGCTCCCGTTCCACCACATCCCAAAGATGCTCTATTGGGTTGAGATCTGGTGACTGTGGGGGCCATTTTAGTACAGTGAACTCACTGTCATGTTCAAGAAACCAATTTGAAATGATTCGGGCTTTGTGACATGGTGCATTATCCTGCTGGAAGTAGCCATCAGAGGATGGGTACATGGTGGTCATAAAGGGATGGACACGGTTAGAAACAATAGGTCAGGTAGGCCGTGGCATTTAAACGATGCCCAATTGGCACTAAGGGGCCTAAAGTGTGCCAAGAAAAGATCCCCCGCACCATTACACCACCACCATCAGCCTGCACAGTGGTAACAAGGCATGATGGATCCATGTTCTCATTCTGTTTACGCCAAATTCTGACTCTACCATTTGAATGTCTCAACAGAAATCGAGGCTCATCAGACCAGGCAACATTTTTCCAGTCTTCAACTGTCCAATTTTGGTGAACTCGTGCAAATTGTAGCCTCTTTTTCCCATTTGTAGTGGAGATGAGTGGTACCCGGTGGGGTCTTCTGCTGTTGTAGCCCATCCGCCTCAAGGTTGTGCGTGTTGTGGCTTCACAGATGCTTTGCTGCATACCTCGGTTGTAACGAGTGGTTATTTCAGTCAAAGTTGCTCTTCGATCAGCTTGAATCAGTCGGCCCATTCTCCTCTGACCTCTAGCATCAACAAGGCATTTTCGCCCACAGGACTGCCGCATACTGGATGTTTTCCCCTTTTCACACCCTTTTTTGTAAACCCTAGAAATGGTTGTGCGTGAAAATCCCAGTAACTGAGCAGAAATACTGTGAAACTGTGATTCAAACTGTGAAATACTCAGACCGGCCCGTCTGGCACCAACAATCATGCCACACTCAAAATTGCTTAAATCACCTTTCTTTCCCATTCTGACATTCAGTTTGGAGTTCAGGAGATTGTCCTAATAATCCTTTAGGTGAGTGTATAGTGGCCAATGTACAAGCCACTGGAGGCAGTGTTATGATCTGGAGTTGCTTCAGTTGGTGAGGTTTAGGCTCAGCAACATTATGTGCCAGTTTTGCTATTATGCTAAATTTATTTGTCTCCTTTAGACATTCAAATGGGTCTTCAAGTTTATGCGTTTATAATGTTTATAAGTTTATAACTCTTTTGATTGTGTAAAGCTGCTTCGTGATAATATCGATTGTTAAAAGCGCTATACAAATAAAATAGAATTAAACTGAAATGTGTTAAAAAAAAACTGCTTTTTGTGCTTTTCCTCCCATTTTTGTATCGTCTATGGCTTAAACAACCTGATTATATCTTTCCCCTAAAGTTACCTCATATAAGGAGATATCGTCCCTTGCCTTATTGCTCAGCACCACCCATCTTTTCTCAGCTCTTATATTAGGGCGGGGCTAGGTATTAGCACATTTATATAGACACTAAAATTGCACATAAGGAAGAGGAGTGAAACAAAGCTTGAAATATGAAAAGTGCATTATCTGAGAAGCATTACAACAGGAAAAATAAACAGATTTTGGAAAAAATATGAAAAATGAAACAGTAAAATATTTTTATATCTAATTTTTACACTACTCTCAATAAGTTAGGGATATTGTGAGAGACTCAGTGGATGGCATACATACAGTGTTTGTTTCACTTCAGACATTTTTGGGATAGGGAGGCAATTGTATTGGGGTGATAGACACACCTCATTTTGTGTTTTCCATGTGATGGTCTCATTGTGTACAGGTGTGCCTTATATTGGGGCCAATACCAAAAGACAACCCTTTTCAATGTGGCATCAATTTCAACGTTCTGTGGGTATAAAAAGCTGGTATTGTCAGTAAGTCATTCCAAGTTCATCATTCAAACAGCCACGAACACACGACGTCACTTAACGGACGAGCAGCGCCATCTGGCCATGGAGCGCCTTCAGGTCGGTGGCAGGCAGTCAGATGTTGCTTGTGAACTTGGTGTGTCTCAAAGTGTCATCAGCAGACTTGCATCAAGACACAGAACTACTGGCAGAGTTCATGACAGACCCAGGAGTGGAGCCCCACGAGTGACAGACTGCAACGATAACCAGTACCTAAGGACCTATGCACTCAGACATCGTTATGCAACTGCTACATAGCTGCAGGCCCGTTTCGCCAGCACACTCCCAACTTTCTGTTCATGGATGATAATGCTCCACCACATCGTGACAGAATTGTCACAGCTCGACTTCAGGAAGTTGGAGTGCCTCATATGGTATGGCCATCAGAGTCCCCTGACCTGAACCCCATAGAGCACGTCTGGGACCAGTTGAAGCAGAGACTGGATGATCATACCCCACCCCCACGTGACCTGGCAGAACTGCGTGTAGCAACTGTGGAAGAGTGGAACGCATTGCCTCAGAACATCATGAGGCTTGTGAGGAGCATGAGACGTCGCTGTCAAGCTGCCATTGCGGTAAATGGTGGAAACACCCGCTACTGACATTGTCAGTTTTGTTATTTGGGGCTATCCTTGTTATTGTGTAAATTTTTGGGGTGATAAATATTAAACTAATGAAAAAGGTGTTTCTTCTCATACATTATTAGTGATATCAAAGGGAACTCATTAAAATTCAGCGCAAATAGGAAAAGCACTTATGTAAATAACAATATCCCTAACTTATTGTGAGTAGTGTATTGTATGTACTGTATTTAGAACGTAAATCTATTTACGTTAAATCTAAGATTATGGTTTCTTATACCATTTAGAACCTATTTTTATTGATTTTATTATAATTTTAAGAATTTAGTGGTTTATTACTTTAACAAAAAAAAGGTTTTTGACGGAGCATTTCCGTAGGTCCTTCCTTTTGCTGCAAGGCTGTAGAATCCGCACTGACCTCAGGTTGTATTTATTGTCTAGAGTCTATTTCATGTTTATAGTGTAAAAAATAGTTTTTTTTTTAATACCCCCTTCTTCTTTTCTGTAACTATGTGAATTTCCTGATTCATCTCATTTTCTATATTTAAACATATTCAAGAACTAATTCAAGCAGTCACTCACTGACAAATAAATAAGAAAGCTGATATTTTTCTATTGTCGCATTTTTGTTAAACAATCACTGCAGCCCTAATACCTAATAAAAGTTCCCCCCGTGTGGTTTACTGATGTATGGATGTGTAGCTTGCCTGGTGTTGACGGCCTATCCAGCATGTTCAGGTGATGGTAGATAAATGCTCGACTATCATGAACGGTGTCCATGTCAATATCCTCATCTTCTTGCATGGGAAACTGAGAAAGAGAAGAAAGAGAACAAACCACAATTTTTTAAAAATATAGTCAAATATCAATAAATATATTTTCAGTGATTTGCTAATGGATTCTGCTTCAGTTAAGTATCAGAGGTCCTAAATCAATGCCTTGTGAAAGTAACTAGAGTTCTGACATCAATCTCACTGAACACGTTAAGGATGTAAAGATTTTTTTTTTTCAATTTAAGAGGGGGAGAGGGAGTTGAAAATGCTTCTTTGCACTCATTTCACAACAGACATGTGATAATACAAGTAGTGACAACCTGACTGAAGCTCTATGCTTGCATTATAATGTAAATGACGATTTGCTTTTTATTTATTTATTTACTTTCTTCACCAGGCTACTAATGGTACTGTCCCATAGTCACCACTGCCCAAGCTCAGAAAACGCCTGCTTTTTGCGCTTTTTCCATTTTTGTAGTGTGGCTTAAACAATTTGATTATATTTTCCCCCTAAAGTGACTTCACATGAAGGAGACATCATCCCTTGCCTTGTTGCTCAGCTCCACCCAGCCTTTCTCAGCTCTGTTGTTAGGGTGGGGCTAGATAGTAGACACCAACTAAAACTGCATATGAGGAAGAGGAGTGAAACAGAGCTTGAGGTATGAAAAATTCATTATCTGAGGAGTATTGCAACAGGAGGAATAACGGACATATTTTTGAATTGTATAAATTGTATTTTTTTAAAATATAATTTTCATTTAATATATATTTAACATGTAAAATGTATTTAATTAGAATTATAAAGCTTTTAAATCCCACACTCAAACAAGCTCCTGATAACAGGATGAATCATGGTCTCTTACACCACTTAGAACCCATTTTGATTAAGGGGATTTGGTGGCTTAATACTATAAATTCATCTTTCACATACTTCTATTTAGAGAGCCAACTCTGTCCTATGAAGTCCCCTTGACCAAGTGCAAGTGATGGGAGATCTAGCTATCATAGCTAAAGAATGACTTGACTTAACTTACTCGACTCTTCGTAGATATTTTTACTGGGGGTTCGTCCTGCAGCACCTGGCCAGGTTCAGGGGGCGAAGCCAAAGGAGTCTCTGCTTTTCTCTTCAGGCCCTGCGGAGTGAGGGCTATGCCGCCCAACACCGGCTCCATAACAACATGCTCCTCCTTAACCTGAAAATAAATGATAGATGACAAATTCAGCCACTCCAAAATATACTGTATAATGTAAAGTCAAAGTTTACACCAATTTACATATTTATCCATATCTACCTGGAATTACTAATTATTAGTAATTACTAACTACTAATTATTACACTTGCACTAAGAACAGATAATACAAAGGTTTTTTCTATCTCTAGCACAAATTCTTATTCCTGTGTTTGCTCATTTCAGCACAATGTGTGAGAAATACATCTGAATTCATCAAAAATAGTTTAGCAATTCAATGACCAACATAATAGTAAATTAAAAGCATGATAAAATAACCACAATCACAATTACATGCTCTTGTATTTAGTAGCTCATGCAAGTATTAGAACAACTGCAAAATATAAAAAATTTTAAATAAAGTGATAGGATGTCCTGGGTCACATGCTAAAAAGTTACATTAAGAGGATTTGTTTAATTAAACTAAACCACACAGTAGTCACTTTATATGGAGTGCTAATTGTGGAAATGTGCATCAGGACATTATCCCCCACCCCATGACATTACTACCAGTAGGCTGAACTGCTGATAGAGGCCGGTTGGATCCATGAAATGATGCCAAGGTAGAAATTACAGTTTATCTGACCAGGCAGAGATTTTCCACTTTTTACCTGACCAGTTTTGGTAAACCTGTGCTCTCTGCCCACACCAGTGGTCTCCTACTGTTGAAGCCCATCTGGTTCAATGTATTGTGCATTCTGAAATGCTTTTCTGTTTACCATGGCTGCAACATGTGGGAATTTGGTCTCCAGGTATACATGTATTCTTGTAAAAGTGGTTTATAGAGTGTATTTACTTTTGATATCATTGAAAAAAATGCTGTTATTCACACTTACTGTACTATTGACCTCTATCAAAATTATACCTGTCCTCCATGGCACTGTCCACTTCTGTATGGTGAAAGTAATTACCAGATTAAAGTGCCAGTGACACTACCCGCATTTCAAACCAGTCAGAGAAGCAACTTTCAAGAACTTGTCTCCTCGAAATTGTTCCATGTTGTGTTTTACGGCCCAGGGTCCACATTCCAAATCTGTCAACAACCTTGCACAAGGGCACTACTTGGTGCGTGGAAGAAGGGATTCTACATCCTAGATAGCACACTAGCTTCCCATTTGATGTTATTTGGCATTAAACCGCAGAATAGTTAGTTACTTGATTATGAATTAGAAAGCTTGAAATGTCAGTATTAGTTAACATTATTCATTTTATGAAGAGTAAAGAAGAGTGTATTCCATAGCATCGTCTAATTTGCTACAAAGGCACTAAATAAACTAATCTTAGCAAGCCCCACCAAAGCCAGGGGGAATCATATTTGTGTTATGTTATGATGAATCAAATTTCTGCAAATGAATATCCTTAATACCATTAATTTCCATACGCTTGTTACACCACAACATACTGCATATGAAAATCAGCACAACTGAAGCCATCAGTTGCTAGGTTACTTTATCTCTGTGACAAGCATCAGGTAATCTGGTAGGTAATCAGGTAATTATCAGGTAATCTTTATGTTTTTGGCTCTTGAACATAATTATCAAAGAAAATACACAACAGCCTAATATCAGTTAACACTGCTTCTACCATGATGTTGTGACTAACATCATGGTAGTCACACATCTGTAAAAAGGTCAATACTGGCTTACTTTCAGACAAAAGGGGAAGTGTTTGAATTTAAAGGCAGTAGGCTAGAAGCTAGCAGGAAATCCCATTTTGATGCTTTACATCACATCTGGCAACCCTGGAGGCAAGAACTACTGAAAAGACCTTCTTGAAAAATAACTACTTTTTCAAAACCTGAACAGAAAACTGACTTCAGCATGATAAATCAACAGTAATAATAAACTGTCTCTTAATATGTGTAAACTTTTAGGCATAAGTAATGATGCAATTCTTTTTAAATCAAAGACTCTAATCACCAACTTTAAACACGGCCTAATCTGTGTGTCTTGAATGCTTACACTGCCAGTGAAGACAATCTCAGGTGCAAGCTCAGGACCCTCCTGATCTGATTTGATGGTGGGATTCAGGACAGCCTTCTTCTCCTTCAGGTTGAGGACGAGGCCAAGTTCTGGCAGAGGTAGACATGACGGCCTGGTCAGACCAAACAAAGTGTGATACAGGTTCACGGCATCACAGCGCAAACGCCAGTCATGGGAGGTACCTGGAAAAAAAGGGGAGTGGGGGGGGTATAAAAAAAACTTTGAAGTAGACTTTTTACTATTAAAAACTCTTTAAATAGTTTGCTTTGCTATTTTGTGTTTAGGTAAAAAATATGTAATTGAAGTACAAATCAGACACACTGAAAAGGAGTATGGCCTCTAATTCCCCAACAATCAGACACTTGGAGAAATTAATACGAGTGTGTGACTATTTATTATGTCACTTCAAATGAAAGTTCTAGAGTAAAAATGGGAACTATTCGTCAAACATGAAACGTGTGCCTTAATATGTTATTGCATTATAAAATGTAATATCCAATCATTTGCCAATATTCAGTATAGGACTGATGTGTTTGGAAAATACAAATCCACAGAATCTCATGATGGCGATCTTTTACTTTGCGTTTTTTGTTCAGTGATTTATTTTCTATATTCTAAACGAATATTGGAGATTTCAAAACCAAGAAATATCACATATGGAATTAAGTAATTAAGTAATAAAAGTCCATTTTTATTTTAAGAAACGGCTGTTCTGTAACAGTTCTTGCGAGAACAGTATTTCAAAACCCATCAAGAACCATGATGTAACTGGCTTTCCATGAAAGAAAGACCAAAATGTACCTCTGCTGCAGAGAACTTCATTTAGAGTCACCAGCCTCAAAAACCACCAATTAACAATCAGCACTACAGATTAGAGCCGTTATGAAGGCTTTACAGATAATATGTAGTAGACACATCTCAATTTCAACTGAAGATTATTGCATATTTTAGATGCCATCAGCATTGTTTTACAATGTAGAAAGAAATAAAATTCAGGAAAGACCATGGAATTAAAAGTATAATAACTGGTAATATACGACAAATTTTGCCTCCATTATTTAAGCTTTGACCTTTAATACTCTCTCTACCTACACAATCCATATTGAATTATAAATTGTTATTTATTGACAAACACAGTCCATCAGTGAATCTGTAAAGACTTGCAGAGTGCACTCAACATTTAGAGTTGTTCGCATTACTGTGCATGTTCATTTGAGATGCCTGGAGCTCGTAACAAAACATGAGAAGCTGCAAGTGTGAAAACTGGAACACCTAACACTATACTACGCTTTTTACATTCAAAAACCACAGGCAAAAAAAGGTGCTGAAAATTTTTATTTCCTTGGCACACAAGTTTGAAAGTGCAGGAGCGAGGCCTGGAAGACCAAACCTAACTACAATAGGAGCAGTACTGTTTAAATCACTGCCAGGTGTTGCAAAAGCACTGATTTCGTAAGAAGTGCAGCCAGTCATTCAGAGTGGGTTATGGAGGGCCTCGTGTTTTTCATTAAATCACATTTTATAAGATTTTCCATGTCCCAGGCATTACAAGGCACATGTATATACTCTGACTGCTGAATAAATCAACAGCATGCACAGGGAAAGATGACTGAGAAATCCAAAGAAAAAAAATGTGTTTAGGCTTGATTCAGAAGTCAAAAAATATTTTCAAATACATCAAGCACTCTCTATCAAGTCTCTGTTTTTGATATAAAATAATGGGTTTTGATGGGTATGTAATGATTAAAGCTTAAAACTGTTAAAAGTGCTTTGCATTAACATTAATACAGCAGCTTCCAGTTAATAAAATCTGATTCTTGTTTTGATTTTGATTTTAGCAACTGTCTTACATCCATGCATAAACAAAGACAGTGCTTTACAAAGCTGAGCCACAACATTACCTTTTATGATAAATTACACGACATAGATCGGATCAGTTTCCCAGTTCCTGCGGATGAAAGACATCCTCACAGCGAAACGTGGTGGTGGCATCCCCACAGCATGATGCTGTCTTTCATCCGCAGGAACTGGTAAACTGACCCGAGTCGAGGGAAAGATGGATGGTGCTAAATATGGAGATACAAGTGGCAACCATCCAACATGAAGGAGCTGGGAATTTGAGGAATGGGCAAAAATTATAGTGGCAACATGTGGCAAACTCATAGAAACTTATCCACAGAAACTTTGCGCCATACATAGCGTTTTTCTTGGTGGCCGAAAAGATATTTTTAGTCTCATCTGCCCAGAGTACCTTCCTCCATACATTTGGGGAGTCGCCCACATGTATTTTGGCAAACTCAAAATCTAACTTCTTTTTTCTGGTCACTCTTCCATAAAGCCAAGCTCTACGGCTTATTTTACAGCTTATTGTGATCCCATGCACAGATACACCAGGACTTGCTGTGGAACTCCAGGAGAATCATCAAACATTTGGATGTCTTTTTTATAACCCCATCCTGAAATACTTCTCAACAACTGGCATGTTTGGAGAGCTCCTTGGTCTTTATGGTGTGATGCCTCTTGCTTAGTGGTGTTGGAGCTGCTGGGAACTTTCAAAAAAGGTGTTTGTACTGACAGTTCATGTGACACTTAGATTGCACACAGGTGGACTTCATTTCACTAATTATGTGACATCTGAAGGTAATTTGTGGCACTATACCTTTTGAACTATAGAAAAAAAATTTAATTTCATGTTTTGTTACATTATAACCTGTAAAAATGCCAAGGGGGGGGGGGGGGGGTGTGAATTCTTTTGCTAGCTCAACATTGTGATGCTTGTGCTTCCATTCTGAACTTAAAAAAATCTACTGTCTCAAGGAAGTCTGCATGGTTAAAATCATCTTATATTTGAACTCCATTCAATTAAACCCATTCTTTTTGTAAATATTCACATAAGGACATATTTTTTTTAAATACCTGCCGACTGCAGACATCACTTCCTCTGTGTGTTACCCTAGTAACATAAGCACTTTTTCTCACAATTCACTTTTTCTCTACACCATTCATGTTTCCCTTTATTTTATGGTGATGAACTACTAGCCGATTGGAACACAAATAAGATTCAAATTTTAGCAAAAAAAAAAAAAAAAAAGATTTGGGTCAAAACAAGAAAAAAAAAAAATCAACCAGTTTTTAAGAAGGCATGGCCCCTTTGTGTTTCAGTCTCTGTGAACAGGGTGTGGCCCACAAGTAAGCATGATTACAATTCCTAGTTGGTCTTACCAGAGTTCATCAGTTTCCATAGCTGGTCCACAAGAGCCTCGGTGCACAATGGAGACTCTGCTGCCTTTGTGAAAGGAGGATTCTTGGACAACATGCTTAAAATCTTGTGTCTGTAAAAATATAAAGAAAAAAAAAAAGAACACTTCATGAATTGTGTAGAGTATGAGGACATATTCACTGTATTCAACAAATAACATTACTGACCTGACATAGTGCACAGGATCACTCTGTACCATATCCAGCAGCCACTGGAACTCCTCAGCGCTCCTGTCAACTGGCAATAAACAGAACACAACACTCACACCACGTTACACAAGGGCCCCTTTCAGTCGCCTTGCAGAGTTGGATTAATATATCTGTATTGCCGCCAAACTAGAATAAAACTATATTAACACTTTATTCTCACACCTATGTTAACTTTTACTTGCTGGTACCATCCTTAAGCTCCTCTTACTGATCATATGAGGTTTGTTATATAACATGGAGGGATTGATCCAGCATGAATTCTGGATCAATAGGCACAAAGTTCTGATCAAGTTTCCTCTTGAAAACTGCAAATAACAATATGATGAAGCCATCTTTAAATATGCAGAAACAAAAAATATGAAATGCAATGACAGTACATGTGATTAGATACTGTACACTGGCATTCTATCATTCACAACTTTGACACTGTGCCAGAGCTTTGCATTTCCATAATTGCCCCAAGGGCAATTACTTCAGGGTCGCAACAAGACTTAATAGCAACATAGCTACTTCTGTCGATTCTGAAACTTAATACTATTTGTAAATGAGTTACTGGTAACCGTGTACATAGTTTCAATAAATAAATAGAAAACTAAAAAACGATAATATGATCATGACATAGCAAAAGAAAAGTGTTAAGAGGTTAATGTTAAAAAAAAAAAAAATCACAATACATCAGCGCTAGGGATGAGTCACCAGTCATGTCCTAATATGACATCACGATAACTCTGTGCCGATTCGACTAATATTGCGATTCTATAAGAATCACAAATTTATAAAATACCCCGATACGATACTACATTTTTTCCCCCGATTTGTTTTTTTTACAATTTTAAACGTTTTGAAAAAGTTTGACGATTTATTAAATGTAGCCTGTTTCCTTTAACATTTAACCTAAAATAAATAAAAATTAATTAATTCATTAATTTGCTTTACCTCCTCAAATGTGTCCAAAGTTTCAAAATTCAACTTGACAATGATGGCACCAGTTGAGTGGCCTCAAGCACTCGTTTCTGTTGCACCACTCGGAAGCTTCTGCGCTCAGTACAGACTCCTTTATATATGAGGCTCATCGGCCAATCATCAGTTATGGGCAAAAAAAACTTAAACCAAGCCAATTCTGGTCACCAGCCGATTCACCTCCATTATAAATGTGAAAAAAAAACCTGTAGGGTATGGATGACTTAGCCTTATAAATGCCTTAGCAAATAAATTAACGTTAGCCACCACAGCATTTAGCTACGCAAAGGCTAAGCTTGCTAGCTATAGCTGTTTCTATAGTGATGTGGCAGTAGTTCAAGTGTTCAAGAGAGGAGGCAGGTCTTGCATGCCCACACACATGGTTGTACAGGCGGCCAGCTCAGTATGTGTCAGCATGTTGCATATGCAAGTAACAGCAAAATATACAAGTATACTTCATGCTTAAACTGAATATCAGGTTCTAGATTAAAAGGTAAACCTCTTGTATAGTCGACCACGGCCTCAAGTGCAGCGACTCTCACATCCACAAAATGTCCATACTTTGCATAGGCTTTAAACAGGCTCGGGTCGCTGGGTATGTGTCCGTTCTTCTGCAGCATCCTGATGGCCTTCAGGCAGCTACAAGAGAGAATAAAGTTGTTTCTACATGTGTATATGTTTTCTCTAAAGGAATTAAAAGGTTTCCATTGAGTTGGATAAATTTTCACAAATAACGTTCTCTACAAAGTGTTAAAATGAAAAGGTGATATATAGGATGCTAACAGGAAACAGGAAGTTAGTAAATTGGTTATAGGCCATATAACTAACTGTTTAAAAAGTATATTTTTCTGAATATTCCTGACAAGTCACCTCAAACAATTCTTCTGTTCATTACAAATACACAATGCATATAATCTCTTAGGTATCATAAACAACTACAATATATTGCATGGTCAGGTTTATATGAACAATTGAACCCAGCCCTCATCTCTCCGTACCTAACAGTGATTGCGTTTCTGTAGCTGGGCAGCAGTTTCTCCATGTTGAGGAAGCGTGTCACTTCCTCCAGTATGAGCTTGACGTCGGGATTCAGGCTGTCGACCGTGCGCACCTCGTTGTTGATGCTGATGGCTGGGGTTAGGGAATTGGTCAGGGCTTCGATCAGTTCAGCACGGTAGTAATTATCTGAAAACTGAAAGACCATAGAAGGGAGTGTATAAATGTACAGTAGAAACTATTAAATAAACATACATTTTAAAAAATCTATTAATAAATATCATCAGATATATGGTAATACTTGTATATTTTACAAGACCAATATTTTATCAATACATTAGAGTATGAATTATTCACGCATCATCTAAAGTATATTGCCGTAGGTGCTGTGAGGAAGTCTCATAACACATTGTACAGGATCTAGCTGTACCATTTTTTTTTTAAAGAGTGTTCTAGTGAGAGCAGCAATGACAGTTTTGGGGAGAAGCTACCATCTCACCTTGTTCTTTCCATTATCGTTGTACTTGATGAGGTCCAAAATGAAGTTGAGCACCTCTTTGGGACAGAGATTCTGCACATCCCGGAGCAAAGCCATAGCCACTGGCATGGTCTAATAAACACAGGAAATAGGATCTAAAAATGGCTTTGATAATAATGTGTGATACAAAAACACATGTCACCTGCCTGATACCTTCTGTAGGAAGTAGCTTTGGAAGTTAATGAAGTTGTTGGTCTTGACAATGTTGGGGCAGCTCTTGCAGCAGAACATGCGTGTGAAAAGCGACTTCATGGCTGGCGGGCCTTGCCACGTGCTCACCATGGAGTTAGCGATCTGCAAGTTCATCATTTATTTCAACACATTTATTAGACGTAACCTAAACCCTGATTTATAGCAGTAGCACAAACTAGATGTGAGGAACGAAGCTTGGCACAGAACACAAAACGCCATCATTAATAAGGTGATCAATTAATAAGCAATGGATTTATTCAGGATCTGTGATTACTTGGTGTAATTATAACATAACTTAACACAAGCTATAACAAACTTAATTTCTATCTTGAATATTTACTATCTGATACTACAAAGTATCTCCTGGTTTTAGGTGCTATCAGAACATTTTTCATGACTATGGCATCAGTCAGTAACTGATGGTGCTGATACTTACCTTAGCCAGGCAGAAGCAGGCTTGCATGCGCACTTTATAGAAACACTGTTCATGCTCAAGGATGTCGGTGAGGGCGAGGCGAGAGGCAGCTGTGGGGAATTTCTCCAGTGCAACGATTGCTTCCTCCTGTGCCACCACATCTCGCTCATAACGTAGCTGGTACTGCCACATGAAGTCAGCCTGTGCCAGCTCCACCTTACGCAGCACTGCCATATTGGGGTCAATCCGGATCCACAGCAGGGGTGAGTCAGCACTGAACGCAACAACAAAACAGAACACCTCATCATTAGTGTATCATCAAAAATCCAATATTACACAGTATATCAGGTTCATCTATTATGAAATGAACTCAGTCAAAGTAACTGATGTACACAAGTTTAACTTTGTGCAAAATACTGGAAATAAGTATTGACCACAATGTGGTTTAAAATATTTAAATTTAAAATAAAGGGCAACAACAATATAAAAAATTGTATTTAACAGTTTATGAGAAGTTAAATAAGGCATATTTGGTGACCAACATTGGACTGTTTTGAGGCCTATGTCAGTAACATATGGACATTTTAAAACAGAGCAATGCTACTTTTCAGATGGCAATCGCACAATAGTGCATGGATTTTCTAACCTAAACAAAAGCTTTTACACTGTCACTCATGCCATATTGTGATCCAAGGTTATGAACAAAATTTCACCAATCCAAGTTTACAGAAATGACGGGCAGGTTAACTGCGAAGCAATCCCACCCACTTGGCCACAGATTCCTTTGTCTCAACCGTCTCAAATGGGTGCACTTGTTAAGGTGTAGATCTAGCTAAGATACTGAGCAAAAGAGTTGTCTGTCTCATCTTGACTAACGACAAGTCAGTCGTATTATTAACCTCATGATTAAATCAGTGTACTTCTGTATGGTACATTATTCACAGGCTGTAGAAGAAAGAATTTTTTTTTTTATATATATACACACACATTATACACTACTCACAATAAGTTAGGGATATTGTTATTTACATGAGTGCTTTTCCTATTTGCTCTGAATTTTAATGAAATAAGTAAAAGTTCCCTTTTTTAATACTAGTTTAATATTTATTACCCCAAAAATTTAGACAATAACAAGGATAGCCCCAAATAACAAAAACTGACAATGTCTGTTGCGAGTGTTTCCACCATTTGCTGCAATGGCAGCTTGACAGCGACGTCTCATGCTCCGCACTAGCCTCATGATGTTGATCTGAGGCAATGCGTTCCACTCTTCCACAAGAGCTACACGCAGTTCTGCCAGGTCACGTGGGGGTGGGGTACGATCATCCAGTCTCTGCTTCAACTGGTCCCAGATGTGCTCTATGGGGTTCAGGTCAGGGGAGCATTGATGGTCATACCATATGAGGCACTCCAACTTCCTGAAGTCGAACTGTGACAATTCTGCCACAATGTGGTGGAGCATTATCATCCATGAACAGAAAGTTGGGAGTGTGCTGGCGGAATTGGGGGATGATGATGGGTTCTATGATGTCTCTGAGGTAAGAATGTGCAGTGACTGAGCCATCTACAATAACCAAATCTGTTTTGCGTTGACTGGTGATGCCTGCCCAGACTGTTGCACCTCCTCCACCAAAGCAAACCCTGAGGACCATGTTGACCTCAGCGTATCGCTCACCTCGCCTTCACCAGCAAAGGTGACCCGACACTCATCAGTGAACAGGGCGTTAGACCACTGCTGCATTGTCCAGGTCACATGGTCTTGTTCCCACTGCAAACGTTCACGGTGGTGTCTTAGTGTCAGTGGAGTCACCTGCAACGATCATCTGGCTTTCAAGCCAAAGCGGTGGAGTCAGTTGCGAATGGTTTGTCTGGAAACCCTAGTACCACTCACATCTCATAAACGGGCCTGCAGCTGTGTGGCAGTTGCATAAAAATGTCTGAGCGCACAGGTTCTTAGGTACTGGTCATCATTGCGATCCGTCACTCGTGGGGCTCCACTCCTGGGTCTGTCATAAACTCTGCCAGTAGTTCTGTGTCTTGATGCAAGATGCTGATAACACACCAAGTTCACGAGCAACATCTGACTGCCACCGACCCGAAGGCGCGCCATGGCCAGATGGCGCTGCTCGTCCGTTAAGTGACGTTGTGTGTTCATGGCTGTTTGAATGATTAACTTGGAATGACTTACTGACAATACCAGCTTTTTATACTCTCAGAATGTTGAAATTGACGCCACATTGAAAAGAGTTGTCTTTTGGTATTGGCCCAAATATAAGGCACATTTGTACACAATGAGATCATTACATGGAAAACACAGAATCAGATGTGTCTATGTCCCCAATACAATTGCCTCCTTATCCTAAAATGTCTGAAGTGAAACAAATGTGTGTGTGTGTGTGTGTGTGTGTGTATATACATACATACATACATACATACACACACACAGCTTTTTAAGTTTCACAACAAACACACACAACGGAAACACCCGTTTTAACGGGGGTATAAACAATCTCTCTAATGACACTCCCGTGAGCGCATACTAACGGAATCACTGCTGTAAAGTAAAAAAAAAAAAGTTAAATTAAATAAATGAACCAACACCTTACCTTTGAAAAGAATCGCGACAGAGCTGAGTTTTCTGTGTAAAGCAGAGAGTGTCTGCGTGTGTGAAGCCGAGAGTGTGAGAGTGTGCGTGTGTGTGTGGGTGTCAAATTACGCGCGCACACACCGTGTGCAAGTGTAAAGGCGAGTGTGTGTGTGTCGGTGTCAAATTACACGCGCACACACACACGAGAAACGCTGAAACAGAGAGGGAGACGTTGATTATACCAGTAAGGGACAAACACTAAGATCCTGCAGGGGAGACAATTACCCACAATACTGCTGCGCAAGAGAGAGAAAAATCATTGGCCAAGTTGTGTTCACGTGACGCTCTGTGTCAAAACAAAAGCTATGCGTGATAAATGATACTCGGCACTCGTAAACTAATACTTGCTCGGTTTTAAGTCAAAATTTATTAAAAATCTTTGCTCGTCTTGCGGAACACTCGCAAACCACGTTACTCGCTATCCGAGGGTCCACTGTATACACACATATATATATATATTTTTTTCTTTTTTTCTTTTTTGTCTCTCTGTATAAAAGCAGCAGAGATGCAACAGTCTTACTCCATCGCAGACAGGTCCATGTCAACTTCTTCTCCGTTCATCAGAGGGATTTTCTTCTTTTTGTTCCTAAAAAAAAAAAAAAAACATTTTAAGAAGAGAAAACTCCTCACAAAATCATCGACTTTCTTTAGCTGTTGTAAAATAAAAAAATTATTAAATAAGATTTTAAATGAATCTCTATAATTTAATGTCCATATGACACAAAGACTCCACAACATATCAAGAGTAAAACACTATACAACGTTTTTACTGCTGATAGGTCTTAAATTTTTTGTTATGCATTATGTTAGATTTTCATAAAGATTTGAAAAGATGACAATTTTAAGAAATGTCTCGTTTTGCTGCTATTGTAAAAGGCGTACCTCCTGCTTTTGGAATGACAGGGGATGTCATGTTTAAGGCTGTTCTCCTCAATCTGCAGCATGTGATTAAAGGATCCATCCAGCTCCTGAACAGTCACTTTTATGGGGCCCTGTGCAAATAAATTCCATTACATACAGTTAAAGCTGAAACATTTTTACCCAAATAAATGCCACCATTTATTTTATTGCTGTTTCTTATTAATCAACTGCTCAATCCAAATCAATATCTGATAATCTGAATATCTGATATAAACTCAGCAGAGAAAATCTTTCTAAGCCTACTAAGACATTATAATTCATATTAAAAACATTTAAACATTAAAATACAGGTTTGATATGAGCTATGGTTTGTGATAAAAACCTGTAACATCCATTTCTTTGTCATTCAGGAGAGCAGAAAAATGTATACCATCCACCTGTTCCTTATTTTCATTTGTCTGCTTTTGTCAGTTTCTTTTTAAGTAACATCCTGTGCACATCACATTGATCTTTTCTTCCTTTTAACATATTAAACTTTCATTTCATTTATTCCACAAAAATCCAGTTTCAGAATGACCTATGTGCACTGTAAGTGGAGCACCCTAATTATACATGCATTTGGACTTACCACATATTTCTGAGTGCCGGAAGACATGTAATCCTGACGGATCTCCAGTTCCAGCACATTTCTTTTCCTGTTGAAGACAAAGCTCCCAAAAAACTTGACCACCCCACTCTGGTCTCTGACAGCAAAGAGCTCAGTGAACAAAATAATGAGGAAAGGGATAGATACAGATACCCTGTGACAACTCAAATTATAATGTAATTTTAAAAAATTCAAATTATGTCTTACATGCACGGGTTTTCTACAGTCCATCAAAATCTCACCAAACCATGCTAGTACCACAGAAAGGATACACCCATTGCTTGATCAAGGGCCCAATGTCCTTCCCTGATACATTGGAAATGGACTTCAGAAACCCAGAGGTGGACAGAAGCATCTGGCTCCACATATGTGACTGATACTTCTGCGATGAAGCTGTGCTTGCCAAACTTAGCAACTTGTTGAACACCTGAGGAATAAAGTTGTAAGCTTTGATGTACAAAATTAAGCTCTAATTATTTATTTGTCAGTGTTATATTAGCCATGGAGCAGTGCTGAACAACAAAACGCATTTAACCACCACTGGCCAAGTTAAAATGAGAAATTGTTTGCTATTTGGATTAATTTGGTTTTACATCACAAACAAGTAAATGGACCAAAATGCAAAAGAAGAGAAAAAAAAAGAAAAAACACTGGATAGATAAATTCAGTGGCAAGAAATAGCATGTGATCCTTTTGGAATTTCATAATTTTTGCATGAATTCGTTACAAAACGTGATCTGATCATCATCATCATCTAAGTCGAGGGATGTTCTATGATGAGGAATTTAATTTACATAAAGCTGGAAAGGGTTAGAAAGTGATTTCAGAAATTCACCAGCAAATGGAGAGACTTTGGGACTGTGGGTGCCCAATCGAAATGACCCAAAGGGCACAGCGAAGACTCTTCAATGAGGTAAAGAAACAATACCAAGTGACAGTCATATGTGAGGGAATCATTAGAACTGGCACATTAACATCTGTGTTCATGAGTCTACAATATGTAAATCATTAAACAAGTAGGGTGTCCAATGTAGGACACCACAAAGGAAGCCGCTGCTTACTAAAAAGAAACCTGCAGACCTGAACTTTGCAAAAGAGCACAGTGACACTGTGGAGTGTACTATCAAAATATTTTGGGCACTGATGAAACTGAGATTGAACTATCTGGAAAGCACTACATCGGACATAAAAAGGGCTCTGCATATTGTCATGAATACATGATCCCAACTATAAGTATGGTGGAGGAAACCATGATTTGGACTTGCTTGTTATTAATTTCAAGGGTTCACCTACATTTTCTGCTACTATTTTGAATGTTGAATGAGTATGTTCAATAAAAACATGAAAAATCACAAATGTTTTTATTGCACATTATATTTGTCAATACCCTTGACAGATCATATTTTATGACAAATTAATGCCCATCCTGGAACAATGTCATCTTGTCTTTTACAAATCTGCACACTTTTCGTCTTTCTGCTGTGTTCACATTCAATGTAGTGCATTTTGAGAGTGCATTTCCATCCACCACAGTCTAGTTATTTGAGATTAACTAGTCTTTAACATAATCTTGAGAAAAAGCAGACACGAAAAAACAACCACCTTTTTTGGTTAACACCAAATAGTGGAATTATGAGTCATTATTCTTCTACAATCATACTGAGAGTTTATATGATTACAGCAACAGTTATACAACTGAAATATCTGCATTACTGATGCAAGTCACAGCAAAATCTTCTGGGTATCTACGCAAGACTACCTACAGTACCAGTACTAATGTGTTTGCAACATACAAACACAATAACTAGAACTTTGTTTGTGTGTAAGTATAGAGGATTTTGTGACCTGTAGCATGAACTCCATACTGATGCGGTTTTCAATCAGCCTCATGACCAGGTGTGCCTTGCACTGGAACATTCTGTAATAGTCCCAGGAGAGCGTGTGCGGGTGTTTGATGGAGAAATGCAAGTGCGGAGTAGGGCTGCAAAAAAAATATGTATTTATTATTTACCTCATTCTCATGTTTTCTATATTAGTGAAGCCATTGATTAGTCAAGGCAACATATGGAACATTACATTTGTGTGTATTACTGCAGCAGGCAATGAAGAAATATACAAACAAAATACCTGTCTTTTTCTTTTCCTCCTGCAAATGTTGGGTGGAGAAGAACGCCTCCTGTTTTCAGCTCATACTCCACAATCTTGTCCAGTTCCTGTCCAAAAAATATCAACGAATAAAAAAAAAAATTTTTTTAAAGTTAAGAATGGTCCTAAAAACGTCTTATCCCATCCTGACCTCTCTGATCCAGTGGCGATACTCGTTGACTCCAAACGTTTTCTTCAAGTAGAGGCCGTAGATGTAGCCTGAGATGCCCTTCAACACCCATTCATCAGACCTGTAAACCGAGGAGAAAAAATATATTTTTTCAATCAGATCCGATTCCTAAACAAATTTGGCACCACTAAAGTTTTTAATGATGGCTACTTGGTGCATAAATGGTCACAATGTCACACAAGGTCAAATATAACCAGGTACTATATTATATAACATATTATTAGTGGATATGTATTACTGACTTTTAGGAGACAGACTTTAAGACACTACTATAGTATAATTACTGTGTTTCATGCTTTCCACAAGAGACTGTTGCTGGGGAAAATATCCAGAGTAACAGAAAATAATTGAAAATCACAAAATATGAGAAAATTCCTAAATTACTTGATAATACTTAATACAGACAAAATGGTCCTAAAATTAGGGCACAAGAACTAAAAGAGCCGATTCCATCATTGGAATTACGTTTAAAGACACGAAAAGTGCCTACTGCTTATATAGGTTTAAAAGGCAGGTGGAATTAACTCAAACTGCATTAAAATATGAAAGTCTTAAATATGATACCTCTATAAAGCAAACTGACGAGATATATGTAAAAAAGTTTCAGGTAATGTTAGGTACATGAAAGAAGTCATGCTTCTGTTGTAGGAACTACAGTTAATGTGCACAGTTATAAAAAATGCTACTCAAAACTGATCACTTGCCTCACTCAGAATAAATTGTCTGAGCACCTCTGTCACATTCTCATACTGTGTGACAGTAAATTGTTAAGACAGAGAGAGAGAAGAGGAGGAATAAAGAACAAGGTGGAATGGACCGATTGGCCGGTTCCTTGGCCTTCTGTCTCAGATTACAGCCCCGAACAACATTAAACCACACAATAACCTCCATGAGGGCAACTGTTTTCTATCACACAGTGGGTCTGGTTATGCAACTGGTTATGTGCAAGAGTCTGCACCTCAGATACAGATTTTAGAATAAGGGAGTTCATTGTGCTCAGTATTGCACACCTTTTTCGTGAGGTTTCAACAGCTTTAAACTAGGAGGCTGATTCCAAAAGTCTGTTGCACTCAACATGCAGAAACACAGTAGTTTGTATTTGATTTTAGCATGTAATGGAAATCTGCAGAAAGATGGGGAAATAGAGAGAGACAGGTACCAGAACTCTGCGGAGTTGGAATAACACATCATGTTAAACACAAAAATTCTTTAGGATGCAATGAAGTCACTCTTTACCAGACGTAAAGGAACATCAGATCACAACACTGTGCTGGTATAATCACCAAGCAACAATAAACATGTCTTATAACGTAGGCTCACCATGACATGCGAGAGATGAAGCAGCCAAAAAACTGTTGTGCTAGGCCCTGTGCCAGATAGCGGCGTGTTGCTGGCGTCTGGTCTATAATCATCGTGCTGTGCAGCAGGTTTGTACTGCAAAGAAGTAGACCAAATACACAAACATTCAAAATAATTATTTTAATAACAGATTAAAAAAAAAAAAAAAAAAAAAAACAGTCAATCCATCTATCCATCCACCTACTGTATCTTTTAGTCTGTCTGTTGGTTTTCTTCATGACCCACCCATTAATCCATTCATCCATCTCTCCATTTCTCTATTTATCCAACAATATGCCATTTTTGTCTATCTATATATTTAGTATACAATTTTATCCCTGTCCTCACCTGAAAATACTCATGGAGGCGTAGGAGGAGACCTGCATGTAGGCCTCATCCACAAATACGGTCTTAAAGCAGGAGTACGGGTAACGGCAGGTCAGAATTTCCTCATAGAACTCAAAAACCTCGTGCAGGTAGGACATGGTGTGTTTAAGTAGCGGGAGCAGCTGGGGCAGGCAGAAATGCGTGACCTTAAATACAGAAAGATGGAAACATGTTTTAAAATGTGATCTGATCATCATCTGATTCTGTATATATTAAGTCATTTAAATGCAACTTAAAATACAATAAAAATTTTAAAAAGCAAGGAAAGCTCTGCAAAGGGCGGTGAAAACTACCCGACACATCATTGGCATCCAACTGCCAGCCACTCAAAACCTTTACCACAGTAGATTCACAGAGCACATAGTATTATCAGATACTCCACGCACCCAAATCAAAAAGTACAGGAAGATTTGCACCATAACCAGCATATTCAGGTTCAGCTTCTTTCCTAAAACCTAAACGCTGCTCAACTCTACACTACTCCTTTAAACTATTTAAAATACTGACACCTAATTAACTGTAATACATCTCACACCTGCATTACTCTGTACTTTCTTTTCCTTCCCTCTATATTATCCACACACACACGCACACACATATATACGCGAGCGCGCGCACACACACGCACACACACACATATAGTGCCCTCCATAATTATTGGCACCCCTGGTTAAGATGTGTTCAAAGTCAGTAAATAATTTCAGTTTTTATTGTAGAAGCATATTGTCACCCTGAAAATTGTAGAAAAATATAACGTGAATATAAAGTGAATTATCCCTGACTAACAAATCCCTGACTAACAAATAATTATTTTTTATAAAATAACCTGTTCCACAATTATTTGCACCCCTAACAATTCCTAGAAAATAAATGTAATTGAAGTATTTGTCATTTCTACAGTAGTTTACAAAGTTGATCAGAGTATCTAGGAACATTTAATTAGTAATTTATCACTTTCTGCTTCCCTGGGGTATAAATATGACGTGACACAGAGGCCATTTCTCCTATCCACTCTTCA